>JAXGGA010010515.1:0-46502 GCA_038373865.1 Uloborus plumipes | reverse complement strand
AACAGGGTTTTAGCCTTAAGCTTTTCAAATCCCAGATCAGTTTTGAAATTTAGTAAACATACTACTTCAAACTACAATACAAATTTTTGTGTGATTTTGTTCAGTCGTTTGTTTAGAATTAAGTCGAGAAAAAAATCTACCAGTAACGTTAAGGTGTTTTTCTGCTATTTTTGCTCATAATACATAAGATACCATATTTAAGAAAGTGTTTTATTTTTTATATGCATAAAACTATGAGCCAACCTAACAATAAAAATGCTCTACATGGCTAAACATATAAATGTAATCCTTTTATGAGATATAAAATTAAAGTTCAAGAAAAATCTCATATGAAACAATAATACATTCTGATTAAATTCAAAAGTGTTTCTGTGTAAAGGAAAACTATTCTCAGACTGTACTTAAACTGGAACAAGTATAAAATGTTTATAATACAGATTGTTAGACATTGAAACTATGAACTTACACTTTCCCATTACAATAGCTTGAATCACCTACAGAACCTTTAGAATTGGAATGTTTTGCTTGTTCAGCAGACGCAGCAGAACAGCATTCGTCAGAGGGAGAACAGTCCATTGGGTTTTGAACATTTCTTACATATTGATTGACTTGACGTTCTAGAGCAGCAGTACCAGGCACTTCTTCATTCAAATCTGGCAGCAATCTATCAATGGCACTGGAACCAGTTTCAACAGCTGAGACTTTAGCAACTTTACCAGTCGCTTTCCTTTCTACAGGATAAGGGTTAGCATTGTGCTCTCTACGAATCGTACGCTTTCGCTTGGTATGCTTGTTTATCTGTAACATCTTCGTAAAATCAATTTCATAACGATAACCAGGAAAGTGTTTACTTAGTTTGACTGTCTTCTCACCCTGAAAATAAGGGATTAAAAAACAGGCATTTAAAATAGAATCTATTGAAAAGCAGAAAATACAAATGTGAATTTTTGGGATAAATACTTCTTAAATCCATAAAAGACTAATCAGAAGAATAACGAAAAAAATATCAAAGCCTATGCGCTTCTGCGTGTTAGTTTCATAGCATCTCCTCAAGAAAAAATTGTGCTTTAACTTTTTGCTGACTTACAAGGATGAGAGGGAAGAAACAAGAAATAACACAATTGAAGGGGCAAGTGGAAAAAGGTGATTTGTGACATTTTTTGAATAACTTACCATGGATAAAAGTGATAAGATAATATATATTTTTTGAAAGCTTTTTCTAGAAATTAAAAAAATTGTCACATATCACCTTTATTCACTTGCCCCTTCAATTGTATTGTGAGTTAACACAATTGAACACACCCTAATTTGAATTTGCGTAAATCAGCGAAATTCAAATGTCACATATCACCTTTATCCACTTGCCCCTTCAATTTAGATACAATTTTAGAACATTTTTAACAAGAAGAAATTATAATAACATCGTAACAGAAAAAATTTTCTGGTTATACAGAACCAGCAGGCCCATCATTTTAAGTTTTTCCTTGGTGTGGGCGAAGTGTGCAAAAACAATGCAATTTCATCGGAAAACAAAAAAAAAAAAAATTACGCCCACTTATATATTGATTTCTCAAAAAGAGGGGGGGGTGAGTCCTCCCCCCTCCATTATGAGCCTGAGAACCTGTTACCTTTTCCAATTTTGAGTCTTCTCGGAAGGGTTAGATTTTGTTCTGTGCAAAGTGAGACAAGAAGAAATATTTTATCGCACACTTCAATTAATAGGAGGAATGTAAAAATTTAGAAAACTAACTTCCAACAAACTGTCTTTTAAGAAAAAATGCGCATAATGTTTCTCTGAACGTTTTGAATATTTTCAAGTAAATAATACATAGTATAATCAGTGTTACAAACGAAAATTCAAGTCTAGGTATCATGATGACACCTAGTATAAATTTCTAGGCAACAAAATGAAAAACTTAGGTGTCATTTTAATAAATCAAATGTTTATGTATTTCAAAATCAAAAAAAATATTTATTATAGCAATTTACAAATGCTACACACAATATCAGTAGCATATTTAAAAAGATCTGTACACTATACAGAAGAAAATGGTTTATTAAAGCAAAAATTGATTGTACTTTAAAAATACTTTTACATTATCTTTGAAGTAAATTTTGGGCCTCAAGTCAGCAAAGAAAAGTTTTAGTCTGACCAAATTTTTAGGCATCAAATTTGGTCCCTACGGTTAGAAATCCAGGCGTCAAATCAAAACTTATGGTTGCAAAATGCGACTAACGGCCACTTATTTATAACACAGAGTATAATCCTTCCATTAAACAATGTAATATCAGTTACGGATTCCGAGCTGTTATGCCGTGGTCTGGATGACTTTAATCCATACGTTTCAATCGCAACTGCGGCGATCATCTTCAGTGGGTGTCGTTGATTTATTTGGCGACTGATGCGAAATTTCGAACTGCTGCAAGATTTTAAATTGTAAACGCAGCGCCCTCTACTTTCCGGCTCGGGATTGACAGATGACTGGATGCCAAAGCTTGTTAACTTTTACTTCTTCCTCCTTCTTGTTAAAATTATTTGGGTGTTTGAAAATTTCAATGGCCTCTCTATGCAATCTGGGGAAAAAATTTGAAGTCCATGAAATTATTTTGGCCTCATTGAATTTTATAACATGTATTCCATTACTGAAAGTGTGCTCCGCGATCGCCGACTTTTCAGTCTGACCCAGCCGGCAATTTCTCTGATGCTCTTTGATTCTTGTATTAACACTCCGTTTTGTCGTCTCGATATAAACTAACCCACAGGAACAGGGGATCTTATAAACTCCTGCGGCGGACAACGGGTCTCTAGCATCTTTCACTGAACGCAGCAGATCGCTGACTCTAATGGAGGGCTTGAAAACCGTCTTAATATTATGTCGACGTAAAAGTCTTTCAATTCGGTCTGTGACGTCCTCAACGTAGGGAAGGTAGGCTATGGACTTGACCGGTTCTTCTTTAGGCATACGTTGAGGACTCCCTACGTTGAGGACGTCACAGACCGAATTGAAAGACTTTTACGTCGACATAATATTAAGATGGTTTTCAAGCCCTCCAATAGAGTCAGCGATCTGCTGCGTTCAGTGAAAGATGCTAGAGACCCGTTGTCCGCCGCAGGAGTTTATAAGATCCCCTGTTCCTGTGGGTTAGTTTATATCGGGACGACAAAACAGAGTGTTAATACAAGAATCAAAGAGCATCAGAGAAATTGCCGGCTGGGTCAGACTGAAAAGTCGGCGATCGCGGAGCACACTTTCAGTAATGGAATACATGATATAAAATTCAATGAGGCCAAAATAATTTCACGGACTTCAAATTTTTTCCCCAGATTGCATAGAGAGGCCATTGAAATTTTCAAACACCCAAATAATTTTAACAAGAAGGAGGAAGAAGTAAAAGTTAACAAGCTTTGGCATCCAGTCATCTGTCAATCCCGAGCCGGAAAGTAGAGGGCGCTGCGTTTACAATTTAAAATCTTGCAGCAGTTCGAAATTTCGCATCAGTCGCCAAATAAATCAACGACACCCACTGAAGATGATCGTCGCAGTTGCGATTGAAACGTATGGATTAAAGTCATCCAGACCACGGCACAACAGCCCGGAATCCGTAACTAGTATTTACTCCGGCCGTGAAAGCCTTCATTCTTACCATGTAATATCATTTCTAAATCTAGACAATGTACTAACAAAAACAACCACTTGGTTTATACATGAGATCACAATTTTTTCTCATAGAACCGAGCTCACATAAGTTACATCTCTCAGAATTCTTCATTTCATTCAATTTTAAAACTTACTAGTAGAATCCAGTTTTTCAAGCTCATGACTGAAAATTACTAAATATCCAAGGACAATGAATGGTAAAATATAACATTTATCTTTAAAATTTTACCTTGATATAAGCAGTTTCTATAAAGTTATTAACATCAATATCATATGCAATCCATTCATCACCATCATCATGCCACTGCCAAATAAAACCTTGACTAAGAATTGTTAAATCATCACACGTTTTACGTCTGACAGAGCACTTAGTTCCTGTAAAAGAAAGCAACGATATCAATTTCATCAAAAGCATTTACATACTGAAAATGAAAAACCATCTTGGAGTGAAAACAGAAACATTTTAAAAGCTTCAATATTGAAACTCAGTTGGTCCAAATTCAGGAATTGAATAAAATAAATAGATACAAATGCAAAGGTGGATCCAGTTTTTGGTTTAGGAGAGGGTCCTGTTTGGAAAGGGTGGAATTTTCATGCAAAAACAGGGATCTGATGCAATTTTTTAAAATATAATTTCTAAAAAATGCCGTTTTAAGCTCCATTTGGTTGCTTAAGAAGGGCGAAGGGGCATGACCCCCAAGGGCGTATATAAGGGAGGGGCCGAGGCTTCTTTTCAAAGGTATATATATATATATATATATATGTAGAAAATGGGAGGTACCCAGAGGGCACCTCTCTTATATATAAAAAGGCATTCCTATCCCCCCAAATTATGATTTTTTTTTAAATAAAGATAATTATTAAAATAGTTTAAGTTAGCTCATAAATAATTTATACTTTTAGCTTGAAATACATAAATAAAAAATTATTGCTAATAATAAGATGGCACCAGGCAGTGGTGCAACCCAACAGAGCCAGGGAGCTCTTGAGCTTTACTCAAAAGAAAAAAAAGAAAGTGTCTTGGGAAAATTAAGATATTTCAATTAGAACAAGAAGTTCTGTCAAGAACTAAACGAGCCTACTTTCCCGTACATCGACATCGGCATTCTAGCATCTAATCAATATTCTCTTGAATATCTGAAACTGAAAATTATGTCAAACATAGCTTTATAGCACTTAAAGCTGATTTCTAAAAGCAAAATATACCCCTCTCATCAGATGAAACGGACACGTAAAAAGTAAATAAACGAGTAAATAAAGTTTTGTCGCACCTTTTAAAGAATGTAATTGTTATAGTTCTTCCGTAGAAAAATTTCACAATCAATTTCAAAAGAAAAAAAAGAATAAATAAAACAAAAGTACGAAGAACATCAAAACACATTTTATCAAAGAAAGAAAAAAAACCTCGTTCGTTAATAAAATGTCTCGAATTTTATTTTTAATCCGTTGCCAGTTGTTAAATATAAATAAAGAATAAAATGCTCTAGTGAATGAACAATTTTTGTAATAAAAAAAAAATTGTCTGCCAAAAAAAATAAATAAAGAAAAATAATAATAATTAATTAAACAAAAAAAAATGAATAAATAAACAAAAAATCGTCTGCGCAGTCAGTCTTTTTTTTCTGAGCCTGCATTTCCGCCATGTTTGCGGAGTCGGAGTCGGAATCAGAGTCCTCACAGAAGATTTTTCAGAAAAGTACTTAACATACATTTTTTATCAAAACCGTTTTCTTACAAAGTTAGTTTGAAGGATATCCGCCTTTAAGTTCAGGATCTACATTCAGTTTAAATTTCTCCGTAGGTGCTCATTTTAAAAAATTTTCTGAATGGTTCATCATTGAACGAAAAATGGTTCAAATTGAAAAGTGAAGTATGGGAATGAGTCTCTCCGAGATCTTTCGAACAAAAAAAGTTTATTCAATTCAGACGGTTCACTTAAAATTTATTAGGCGGAGAAAGGTAGCTTGAACGGTTCAATGTTGAACGAAAAAATGTTCACATTGAAAATTTAAATACGGTAATGAAGTATCCTTGCCGATATCTTTCGAACAAAAAAAAGTTTGTTTAAATCGGACTGTTCACTCAAAAGTTATTAGGGGTGACAGCTTGTTTGAACGGTTAAATGTTGAACGAAAAATTGTTCAAATCGAAAATGTAGATACGGGAATGAAGTATCCTTGAAAAGATCTTTCGAACAAAAAAAAGTTTGTTCAAATCGGACTGTTCATCCAAAAGTTAGTATCGTGGGACCGGTTGTTTGAACGACTCAAAGTTGAACCAAAAATTGTTCAAATCAAAAAATCAAATATGGGAATGAGCTGTACTCGCCGAGATCTTTCCAACAAAAAAAAGTGCGTCCAAATCGGAATGTCCATTCAAAAGTTATTGGGGGGGACAGACAGACCGACAGACCGACACACAAATTCCCCATCTCAATACCCTACTTTCAAATTTTTAATTTTTCGATATTCATTTTACCTCTATTTTTTTAACTTGGCGATATTTTTTAGATGCATTAAGCTACTTTTCATACTTTTTTCGTCTTTCTTTTATTTTTAACGGGAAAGTAGGCTAAAAAGCGTATCATTTTGCGAAAAAATCCCAATTATTTTAAATAGAAATCTTTAAATGGAAAATATTCAACAGATTTAGATTATTTACCAGTTTCCAAACATTTCCGGAAAAGAGCAACTTATTTGCCAGCTAATCTCTTAACTAGATCAAACACAGACTAAAATGGCATTTTGGGCACCTCACTTCATTCACAAACAATTTTTGGCAAGATGTCCGCGCCCCCCCCCCCCCCACAAATCTTCTATCCTTTTCACTAATGTGTATCAAGCATGAGCGTATGAAAAGGGTGGGCCCAGGGGCATTGGCCCCTATTAACAAAATCAAGAAAAATATTTGAAATAAACAATAGTTCAGTCGGTACTTTTTCACAAACAAAAAACTGAGCTTTTAGCTGTAAAAAAAATTGTGGAATCCCAGTCTCCTCCTGGCAAGTCCGGGATGAGAGAGCAGCCTGGCCCATAACCTTTAATCATTTCACAGTGAAACATAAATATATGCTTTCTGGCGCCAGATTTATGGCTGCATTTTGGGGCCCAGTGCCCCAGGCGGAAACTTCAGAGGGCTGAAAAATTCAAGTGTCGCTTCAATCATGAAATCAAATGGAGACAGCCCCTTTGACAAGACCAAAGAGGTTCTTTAATTCTATTTCTTAGACCCTTTTGCTATTACTTAGGAAACTTTCGGATTCCACCTCCCCACCCTAATGTCATCAAAAATAACTAAAAATTGCATTTTTACAACTTCAAGTTCCAAAAATTTCAGGAAGAGAGCTGCTTACTCAACTCTTCTCTAATAATTTGATCAATAGCCTAAAATGACATCCTCCCCTTTCCCCTTACTTCACCATTGATAACTAAAAATTTAGAAAATTAAAATCTTTAGATTTAGAAAGTTTCCGGGAGAAGCCCCGACAAAGGCCACTATATAGACGAGCTGACGCATCAAGATTAAGTTTCACTACTCAAGATCCAGTGCGTGTAATGTCTTTTTTCTAAATGGTGAGTGGTTGTCTTTTCTGGCAATTTATAGCATTTCGATAATTCTTCAGTGTGCACAATTATTACCAGCACATGAATTTGGAAAAGCTAGGAAATGTGCGAAACTTTGCTCTGGTAATCCTTGCCTAACAATGAAAAATTAAAAGTAAAAGTAAATGAATTGAATCCAAAGTGGTTGAACTTAAGCTTGATAAATAGACCTGTCTATATAGCAGCTCTAGCACTGACCCCCTAACGTTATCAAAGACAGCCAAAAGTTAACTTCAACTCTGAAAATAGTTCCAAACGGAGCTAAAACCTCCCTTTTACCCCTTTCTTCATCACCTACGAAAAAAGCAAAGATCTGGCACTACAACCATCCAATAACTTTAGATTGAAAAAAAAAAAAAAAAAGAAAAAAAAAAAGCTTGTGTGAGGGGACAGGGTGCTAAACATATAGGGTCCCTCTAAAATTCAACCTTCATATGTCATTGGTATGAAGATAACTTAAAAAGAGTCCCTGCACCCTAATTTTCCTTCTAACATCACCAATTATTACCAAAAAGTACATATTTAGGCTCAAAAATTTCTGAAGAGAGCAGCCACTCCTTTAAATGCTGCTGTACCTAGAATTTCTCTTATTGCAAGAAGTTTAAAAACTAATTTTTTTGTTTGAGACATTACTAACGTCACTTGACAGTCTGTGGCATCTAAGTCTGTCTTTTTTTTTTGTATTTTTATGCACTGATGGTGGGGCTTGCATTTTATAGCCCCGAAACAGCTGTTTGCTAAGTTTAAACTCTTTTTAATGTAGATAATTGTTCTTTTTAAAATGTTTATTTGTACTCATTTCATAGTATAAAGTTTTTGACTGCTGTTTTACAACTTCTTATATTTGTTTGAAATAGATCTACTGATAAACCCAAGCATCCTATTAAGTTTGTTAAACTTCATAGGATACTATGCAGCACTGTTTACTAAACTTGAAGTCCTGATTTATTAAGACACCCAGATCAATAACATTTTCTGCCAAACTAATGACTGAACCTTTTAAACAATAGCTAATATGTACGCTTATTTCCTTGTACAAGGGCGTATATAAGGGGTAGGCGCAGGGGGCCCGGGCCCCTCCCGAAATAATTTTAAAATATGTTTTCTAAAAGGAAAGGTCCCGAATTTCTCCCTCTTTTGCAAAACAACATTAAAGATAATTTCAAATTGCAGTTAAGAGCTTCAACGCCGAAAAATTTCCACGAGAGCTCTCAAACACCTTTCTATCTCTTAAATTTCGAAAATTTTCTGAAAGAGAGCACTCTACACCCTTGATTTCTTTCAATAAATTATAGCATAATTACAAATATAAAACTTCAATGTTATAGAATTGGTGGGGCAGCTTCTGAATCCGTACTTTTTACTTCCTTTTACGTAGTAAAGGAAGTATTGTGATCACGAAAAAAATTTCACTCAAATTTCGGTCTAAATTTTGACTTTGCTCACCCCTGAATGAATGTCGCGTAGTTTTTTCGACCTGTCAGCACGTGCATATGTACCTAACAGCATACAAACAGCCGAAAAATCATTTTCGACCACCCCCGAGTAAATTACGACGAGTTTTCTCGTGACGTCTGTATGTATGTATGTGCGGGTGTATGTGCGGATGTATGTGCGTATGTGGCTCGCATAACTCAAAAACTATATGCCGTAGAAACTTCTAGCTTGGTATGTAGGCTCTGAGGGGGGTCTAGTTGTGCACCTCCCTTTGTGATTGCATTCGAATGTTCCCAAAGGGGTCTTTTACCCCTTTTTTGGGGTAAATCAATGTTAATTTCAATACAGACTCAAGTGATATGAATTGGCGCCACCACTTGGCGACATGTCGCCAAGCTTTTGGTCGCCAAGTGTTTGACGCCAACTTGGCGAATATCGCCAAGTTGGCGACAAATTTGGCGAAAAAATTATTTTTTGAATTTGGGTTCAATTTGGCGCTATTGGCGATATTTTGCGAAAAATTCACTGAATGATATTAAAATCGGCAATATTTAGAAAATTAACCATTGTAAAATATTTTTTTGCTTTGTTTCGTGGCAGATTAGGGAAGTAAATATTTGAAGTGTTACCTTGCTCACTCCAAGCACTTTTTTTAACACTTAAGGCAACTACTAAGAAATTTACACGTAAAAGGAAGTAGTGTGGGGTCCATACCAGATTTTTTCCTAACGTCTTTAAAGATAGCCTAAAATGAGTCTTCAGAACATCAATTTTAAAACATTTCCAGTAGAGGGTTCCCGAACCACAACTTTCCCTCACGAAAGTCCAAAATAAGCTTGGCTATTCTAATATTATCCATCTGTAACATTTTACAGTATATTTACTTGTTCTTTATTTTATACAGTTCCCATAACTTAGACGTTATCATCAAAACATTTCATGTTTTCAGAAATATTTTAATGAATGAAAAAGGAACTCAACAATCAACTTGCCATAGCAACACTTTCAGTTCCTTGTTTCCAAAGGAAATGACTGTGTGATGTCAGGATCAGAACTTGGGGACGTTCAAAATATTATGATATATTTGCTAATCAATGTACAGCATTGACACAAGTTTTAATCAATAGACAGACCTGTACTTTTTTTAGTGCACCTGTACCAGTTCAAGCACATAAATGATTCAAGTGAAAAAAATAGAGTTTTTTTTTTCAAATGAATGTCTTTATTTATTTTTGAATGGTCTTTTGACTAAAAAATTAAAACATTTTAAAAAAAACAAGATCCCCTACGTACAGACTTGAAATAGCTTGCAGCTATCTGTTTAGTTGAACTTATATTAATTTAAAATTATGGCTAACCCAAAATCTGTGTTGAACAGGAGAATGCATCATTTCAAGAATTTATTTAGTAAGTTCCACATACTTCGAGGCTAGGGTTTATACCTATTGTACCCAACTATAGGTTTACATCTATAACATCATGCCTTCGTAATGCTTGTATAGTTGATAAACATTTAAAGAATCAATTCTTCAAATTCTTACAACCAAACACTTTGAGGCTTCCTTTCAACACAAGTTATCTTTGGAACATCCGGATGCAGTGCAGTGATAAACACTCCCAAAATAAGAAATCTATCGCACATGGCAGAAATGCATAATATTACGTCATTCTTGCTATTTTAAGATATTTTACAACAGACAAAACAATGACATTTTTTCCAAAGTTTTGCAAAAACATGCGGAAGAAATTAATAACTTTTTTCATTATATTTTTTAAAAAGAAGTAGAGTATGCAAATTAGAACAAATCAACATGTTCGTTGAACAAATACGTACCTGTTGAATCTGAAATCTGAATCATATCTGTCAGATTTACGGTATATCTCTGCAGCTTCGGATCGGCATCTCCAAGGCATGCAGATGTTAAATGTTTACGATAACTTTGTTCAAGAAGTTGTGATACTTCGGCAGAATAAGAACACCATTTTCCAGTTTTGTTCAATCGTTCCCAAACTATCATTACCCATTCTTCGCTATCGGTCATATTAAAATTTGACAAATATTTAGATACGCATACACGCTGTATTAGCCACAAAAACACTTACAAAGATGTTGTTTTCTACAAGGAAAATGTGACGTCATGAAAATCTGCAATAGAAAAACAGGTTTTTGTTTTGTCTCGTTTGGTAATCTGCGTTCATAAGCGTGTGATGAGTGAGTGACTTAACATTAATAAGTTTTTCGTTCGTCCACTGTTTCGATAGCTATTGCATTGCTATGAATGAACTAAATGCTCACAGTAGCGTGAGCATAAGCTCTGAAGCAAAGAAATTGCATCTAGTTAAGCATTTGTATTGAACATACGAAAAGGAATGAAAATAACCACCCAAAACGAAATCGCAGAAATCAAAACATTTCACTTTTTAATGAACTTGACACACTTTCACTGAACAAGCATTGGTGGGAACATGTTAGTTAATGGAAATATTGTGGTATTTTGTTGAAAGCTTTTGAGCTGAGAACTTTATTTCTATGACTGAATACGGTTTTTTAATTTTTCAGTTTAATATCGGTCGCAAAACGAAACTTCCATTTTATTATAATAACTCTCTCTTCAAGAAGGGGTACCCATCCCCCGACAAACGATGATTATCCCCCTCGAACACCAAAAAAAAAAAAAAAAAAATCTCCCTAAAGAGTGCAATCTGTCACACCCTGCTTCAAGTGACTCGTTACAAAATTAAAAACACAAATCAATCTTGAAACTAGGTACTTTTTGATCCAATGTCATCACAAGGTAAAGAAATTGCTGTTTGATAAAAAGAGAAGGATTTTAAAAAACCTTTGAGTCGATAATTTAGTTTGGTGAACATATACACAAATTAACGCAATTTCAACTGAATTTTTCCGCTTAAAGAGCAAATATTTTTTTTCTTTTAAAAACTGGATATTTTAATTTTAAGCTCTTGAAGAGAATATTTTAGCTGTAGAACTTCCCACTGAATCCCTCCCCCCCCCCCCCCAAAAAAAAGGAAGTAGAAAAATATTAACATTACATTGTTGAAAAATATGCTGGTGCTCTTCTGAATACGAGGCATATTCATTCAAAAAAAAAAAAATGATTAGGGTGTTGTAATGAGAATATGGTTTTAAACAATAATTTACCATCCCTAGGATAAAGCTAAGGCAGTACTACGTGCAATGCACCACCAGCTTGATCATACATGGTTATTATTGCACACATTTTCTCCCTGTATAGGACAAATTTTTGTTATTTAAGTACATCTAGATTGGTGATGTGTTGTCCCTGAAAAACCATGATTTTACAAAAAAAAAAAACTTGTTTTTTAATGCAACACTTGCTAGAGTTAGACCTTGAATGAAACATTATGACAAAAATTAGTCTGTCTGAATAAACATTAAATATAATGTAGAATTATTTCCAACGTCACAGTAATCTGAAAAAGGAATTGGAACATCGAAAACGGTTAAGTGAGAACAAATAGTACTTCATCATTGCTGAAAAAAAATCTCAATAAAATATCTAAAATTCTTATTAAACTTCTATACTGAGGGGTGCTAGTGAATCAACATCAAAAACCCTGAAATGTAATGAAGTCTGAAATTTTTCTAATGCTCTATGTTTCATTTGCAGGGATGCCCTTAATGTAAAGAAGGATAGCGCAGATTGCATCATAGAAATTTTTGAAGGGATGTTTTTGAAGTCTTTTTTTTTTTTTTTTTTTGTTAATGGAGGGGCATTCACATTATTTGCAAATGATAATGGAATCAACATAAAACAGCAAATAAGAAGATAAATATTTCATACTTATTTAACTTGTTTAAGAAAATCAGGACTTCAAGCCTCAAGAATGTAAAAGGAAACTATTTAAGAATTGAAATTTCTGTCATATAAAAGCCCATAACCTAGATAGTGAAAAAAAAAAAAAAATTCTACCTTATACAAAAATGAACATGTGTAATGTTCAGCTTGTTTTCTTGCTAAGTAGGAAAGGGAGAAAATGAACAAAGGTCAAATCATGGAACAGCATTCTGTGAAACCCTGAATACTTATTTGGAAAACCCTGAAATCAGTGATAGCCCCTGAAAACTACCACCCCTGTATACTAAAAGTCATGAATTCATTTGAATCATGGCTATATTTTAACATCCCATAATTTTAGTCATGTTGAATTTAGTTCTTATTCTAAGGGATTATTTGATATCTTGAGTGTATGAGTGTAATTAACAATATTGCTAATTGGTTTACCATAAATTAGTTACATTCATGTAATTTAGCATGTTAGTCAATTTTTTCCCCAGAGCCCATTAAGCTAGGCAAACAATATAATAAATATTAATGTGTAAAAACTACTCTAAGCATATAAAGAGCAAGTATTTACTCATAAGGCCAGGCATTACTTATTACAAAACCTTTATGCTTACAAGTTCATTGAAGAAACTACTTTCCTTTTAATACATAATGTAATATATACAAGCAAATGAAAAAAAAGTTACTTTGATGTTCCCAGATTACAAAGAACCTCTTCTTTAGAGCAAAGTACAGCCATGTATTCAAAACAGCAAAGGTTTGTACCTTATGTGTAGTATGTGTTTTTCACATTTTTTTTTGCTTTATCACATGGTACATACACAAGTGGGCATGGTTTTTGTTGTTTTCCAAAACACATTTCAGATTCCTTTGTCCTCCTCTCTTGGAAATATTCAAAATCATGGACCTGTAACCTACATCTTCTTCTATCCACTATTTTTATGTCTGAATTAATTTGCCATAATTGATTAACAGTCGAATTGCTTACACTATTTGCATTGAATAGCAACTCTGAAATTTCATAGCAGAAATGTAAAGAATGATAACACTCATGTCTCCTGAATATATAAAACTGATTGAGATTTAAAATGATTACTTTTATGGAGGCAAGCAGAAGCTCACTCATGCTTTAGAAATGGTAATTACTCAGTGGCTTCATACGTTTTGCAATCAGACCAAAATGATAACCTCACACAGTAGCATACTTAGGCCTAGGAGCGCTCCCTTGCAAGATTTGTATGAATGCCCCTCACTCCCCAATTAAACTATAAAAAATACTTCTCCGTCCAACTCATAGTGCTATTTTTCTGGATCGTGCCCCCCTCCCCGCAAGGCGCTACATATGTCACTGACCTCACAACCAAAATAAAAAAACTACTTTAACAAAAGCGAAATATCTGAGACATGAATTTATCAAGCTAATACCATGCAAGAAAAATTTAAGCTTTTTTTTGAGATGCAAAGTTTTTGCTTTCAACCATTGATATAATGAGCTTATATTCAACAACTTCTTTGCCAAGAAGAATGAATATACTGTAGGTCTAAGTGCTAAAGTCGTATCTGCAGCCAAGCCATAAATGAGTAATGGTAGTTTAAAATTTGTGCATCCGTGATGATTCAGAGGCAACTTTATCAGAATATTTAAAAAAATAATTCCCATTGATAAATGGCCTAAGAAAATATTTATTTAGGTGAAATAAGTGACTAAGAATCACAACTAAATTTTGATAAGTGCTACCATTTTGGAGCTTAACACGGCAGAATAATTCTCTAGACCTCCTCTTATTAGTTGAACAAAGGAATCCAAAATGAACCAAATGTTTAAAATCCCCTTCCTTTCCAAAAAGAAAAAAGTGTTGTTAAGAATTTACCTTCTTGAAACAGAAATCTGAAAATACCCCCCCCCCCCGCCATAACCAAATTGTACCAGGCTAACTGTCCCTCTACTCAGGGCCGTATTTAAGGCAGGGTTGGCAAAGTTTTCCCCACCCCTGGTAAATACCATGGTAAAAACCGGTATTTACCGTCCTGGGAAATACTATGTTTATCACACATGGGAAAACTGATTATTTAAAACAAATTCAAAACAATCTTTAAAAGTGTCAAAATTGAGTTCTAAGTAAATAGCTTGAAAGATTTTTTTTAAAAAAAGGAAGATCTACAAAATCGAACAATGGAGTACATTTATTTGAATATTTAGATACCACAGAGTCCCAAACATTTACCAATCGTATTCTTCATCTCCCCCTTCCACGTTGGATTTTAGCATCATGTAACAAAATACTAATTTACAGGCTTTTTGTAAACCCAGTTTATTTCTAATCTTGTTTTGGATGAAAGAAAAATTAGAAAAAATACGCTCCAGATATGCTGATGATGCAGGACATCCCTGAAGATGTTCCATTAATTGGAGAAATTCTGCATCTATTCCGGTTTTACTTAAATTCCTCCACCACAGTGCAGGTGAAATACTGTTTGTAATCTCTTAATTGAAAAATGTCTTAGGAAAAGGGCCTTCTTTTGACTTGAATTGTATTGTGTATTGTAAGTACTTTGGATTTAAAGCTTGCAAATATTCACGAGCAGATTCTTCCTGATCTTGTGTTTGGTGATGCAAAAGAATATTTTGTAAATATTACACCTTACACCAAACCAAAATAATAGAAAAAAATTGTGTTTAAAAGGTCAACTTGAAAAGTAATAAAATTTTTATTTAAATTTGAACACAAATTATTTATTGCTTCTCTTGATGACACTGACATTTTTAAGTTTAATAATTTTATTCTGTTCCAAAAATTGTGGAATTAATCATTATAAAATAACTATCAGCAAATTTTATGCTTTTTGCAATAATTCTTATTTCTTAATGTCTTTTTGCTGCATAATAATTTTAAACCTTATGAAAATTTGAATTATAACTATATATTTCCAACTTAAATTTTACACATCAGACAGAGAAATCCAGAATATTGCTTACATATTGTCATTTCCTAGTATTTACCAGTTTTTCACGGTGGGATAGTAAAAACAAGTTTTGGATGGGAAAAAGGCAACCCTGATTTAAGGGGTGGGATTTTAGGGTTCAAACCCTCTCCGAAAATTTTCAAAACAAATACAAAAATCATTTTTATAGTTTTTCACTGAAAAAAATATTGCTATTTCATTTTAATTTTCTTATTTACTTTGAAACTGCATTTGAAAAATTAAATTACCATGATTGAATAATTGTACAAATTAAATGTTTTTTCTGCAGTATTTATTTTTATTGTAGTTATTGCTAACACAATTTCTTAATACATCTTTCATTTTGAATTTATACTACTACTGAAAAAAACAAAATTTGTAAGTACCAAACTATATATAACATTTTATAAGTGTCATCAGATAGAAGTTCCAAAGTACTCCTTTGAATGAGCATATATGAGCAAACTCATCTACCCATTCTTTTTCCTTCTTCATTGAAAAGATGAGTCTTTTATTTTTCATGTTGATACCCTTTTAGCATCCATTGCAACACAAATCAACAGAATATAGAACATGAAATCAAATTTTATTGACTTAATAGATTTCATGAGGAATAGGTTGGTAAAACCCTCCCCGAAACTAACGTCTGGTTACGGCCCAGCCTCTAATATGATCTGCATGCAACCCACATGGAAAGAGGTTGCAATACTACTATTAAGGAAAATATAATCAAACTGTCTAATAAAGCATTACGTTCAGTTTCTTGAATAATACCTTTTTCAAGAGTCGCCAAGTTGATCTGAAAAATTCGCCATTAGCTAAAGTAAAACCAGAGATATACCAATGGACCACTTAGTTGATTTACAGTTGAGACTACTTGATAGAAAAGGCAATTTGGCAAGTACAAGCATTCTAAAAAGTGAGCTATTTTATTATCCAGGATCAATATGACAAATTACAAAAGTTTAGCACAAGGAACGCACAACTTCACTGCCAACACATTCTCGCAGATCCAACCTATTTCTAGATGAAGTCGACCGTTTCTGCCTCCCGTCGACAGACCATCTCTTTGCCGTTTTGATTATATTAATTTTTCTTAATGTTTACTATTTAGATTGAACTAATTTTATGATCAAATATCTTTAAATCTTGTCAGGAAAACTGATGAAGCAATGCTAATCATTTTTTCCTTCTTATACTAGTATCTTGTACATTAACTACATATAAATGTTGCACTTGTCTGATATATCAATTTTCTCCAGCTCTTTTGGGAGTTCTAGGTTATAGACAAAAGAGGACAAATCCATTTACCTGTACTAACGATCAAATGAATATTCAACAACTAATGAAATGAAACCTTGATAACTCAACATCCCAAGGGTACACTAATGTATATCTAGATAATCAGGAATCTCACATTAAAAATATTGATACCAAAAAACAATACTTTCTTTTTAAAAGGAAAAAATAAGTCAATTCTGAATACCTATAAATAAATTCATATTTTTTTAAAAGAGCTCTCTGTTAATCAGGTCTAATAAAGAGAAGAATCCTGCTCATAATTGTTTGAATTGGACTAAAAAAACAATCGGACGTCGACTTAAAGAGATTGCTGTAAATTTGTAAGTAAAATAGGTTTTCACA
Source organism: Uloborus plumipes (assembly GCA_038373865.1). Classification (NCBI taxonomy): domain Eukaryota; kingdom Metazoa; phylum Arthropoda; class Arachnida; order Araneae; family Uloboridae; genus Uloborus; species Uloborus plumipes. Next base: position 29,366 of record JAXGGA010010515.1, on the reverse strand, counting down.
CATAAAAATTAACATAAAACCAGCCACTGGAAAAATAAATATTGATTTACCAAGATAGTTGAGGTATTTGCGTGTTGAGTTACCAGAGTTTTACTGTATTCATTTTAGCTTAAATTCAACAATTTAGAGATAGCACCAGATTTATTTAAAGAGTTTGCAATTTAAATGTAATAATTTTCTGAATAAAGAGAAAGGATAATTTAACTAAATAAAACATCAATACCATTTTCTGATTGGGAAATTTATTGATAAATAAAAACACAAGTGCATAATCAAAAACTGATCAAAGTATCAAACAAATGCTGAAAAGCAGTTCATTATTAAGTAGAACAAAAGTTTTTGATCAATCAGAATTAAATTTTAATAAATTTTGATATTTTTGTTTGCCACCTTTTCAGGCAAAAGAAAAATTGAATGATGTCAACCGTATTTTAAAATCAACATGTTGTAAATAAGCACGGGAATTATTTGAAACATAAGAGTTAAATATACTTTTTTATATTGTGCTTAATTCATACTTAGTTGTCTGTAAAATTCTTTGAATGTGGTTAATCAAATACTTTTCGGCATTTATGCCGAAACATCGATAATCCACATTGATACAATCTAAAAAATTGTACTTCAATTTCATAGAAACAAATGTCGTCTACGACAACTATTTAAGCACTTTTTTTTATAAATATTGGAAAATACAGATGCAAATATTGGTATAATTTATACTTCTTAACACTATTTTATACAAGGCACTCAAAGGAATAACTTTAAGACAGATAAAAAATTAATTTCCATTTATGAGTACTTCAGCTCCAGAGGTTAACAATGTCATTCATTCAACAAGATAAAAATTTTAATTAAAGAAAATTGTGCCTGATGAAAAAGTTGTATTTACAAATGTGTAATCTATGTTTATGTCAAGTTACTTTTAAAAAATCAATACACTTGATGAAATATTCCATATTCTTAAAACTTAACTGATGTAACAATTGCTCTTTTTCAAAAATGCATAAATATTGAAAGGATGAAATGGGAGAACATATGAACACTGTTGCTAATTTTATCTCTTGTTTCTGGATTACCATGAAAAATTTTCTTAACAAAATGCACTTGTTACAAAGATGCGAATTGAAATAAAAAATCACTGAAAATTAAAAAGCTAATAACTTAGAACTGAAAAGATTTATAGCACTAAGGTTATATTTCCCATCAACAACAGGTGAACCCCTTTACTCATTTAACTTGAATAGTGCTTTTTAAATGGATATCAAAAAATCAACAAATTTCAAAAATAACTCAATAAAAATTGCCAAATCCTATAGGAAAAATAATACAATTGCAGCTTCACTTCATTGTCTCTAACAACATCATATCATGCTCAAGGCATGGTAAGAAAGGAACATACTATTCCCTCAAGATTTTAGAAATCTGCATGAAGGCAAAATGCAGAAGCTGTTAAATGAAGTGGTTACTTTTCAGCATTTATACATTACATGACACATGAAAAAATCATTTGATATTTCCCTTCTTAATCAATGAATGGCTTCAAAGTTCTCAGTTAATAGCATTACATTTCAAACAGGCAAATATTGAGCAAGTCAGTGCAAACTAAGTGCAGAGATGTCCACCCTTTCCCTGCTAGAAAATATCACGAAGATAGGAAGATGTTGCACCTTCACTTAATTAAAATAGGCTTGACCATTACTGCATGTCAGGAATGTAACCTATAAAAAATTAAGAGTTCTTTAAGCATTCACTAAGGAGGGGAAATCATTCCAGTCATCAACTCGAGGAGCAGATTGCTGGCCTGATTGCTTGGCTCTCGGTGGCTCGCGATCACGATCACCACCACGATCACGACCAATGCCTCGTCCTCCTCGACCACCACGATCTTCCCTAAAATCACGAGGGCCAGAATCACGGCCACCTCTCATTCCGCCGCCGCGTCCACCACGGCCTCTTCCTCTGGAACCACGCCTTTCATCGCTGAAATTAATCTGAATATCAAGCAGTTGTCGTTGCTGCCCTTTGCGAGCATAATCATCATCCTCTTCATCTTCTTCGTCCTGGTCTTCATCTTCTTCCTTTGGCTTCTTCTTCAGAACGTATCCCTTTTTCCACTGCTTGTCGTCCTCTCCTTCTCCGGGCTTGCGTAAATTGTATTGGGGAACAATTCTCTTCGCTTCTTGCTCCTTTTTCCACTCATCCAGTGTCATCTCCTTAACAGCATCTTCAACCGCTTCTTCCACTGGTTCATTCTCCTTAGTATTATCACCGCCTTCTTCGGGAGCACCTTTGCGTTCGTCATCTTTTACCAAACTTTCAGTATTTTGATCTTCATCTGCCCAATTCAAGGGTTCACGAGGTTTGTCCCCACTAGCATCAAATTCTTCTTCATCCCAAGTTTCACTTCTTTGGCTGATCTCGCCTCTGTAGTCACCCCAGTTGTTAGGCCCAGATCCATCCCTCTTATCAACAGGTCGAACTCCAGTTTTGTCACTTCCACTGTGGCGATCAAATACACGTCGGTTTCTTCCTTCAGAATTTCCAAAATAGCCTCTTCCACGATCTCCTCTACCACCACGGCCGCGGAAACCTCCTCGTCCGCGTCTGAATTCGGGATCTCGTTCTTTTGAATCCGGGTTAAAAAATTGGTCATCACGATTTCGGAAGTTTTTCTTCTCTTCTACATCTCGTGTATCTTTTCCAAACCGCTCACCTTGTGGTTTCCCTCTACCTTTGTTGACACCATCATTTGTTTCTGTTGTTTTTATTTTAGCTGGTACATTTTCAACAGGCTTTTTAGGCGCTATTGTGGATGCCTGCTTCAAAGGTTTTAAAACCTTACCTTTCTCTTTCGGTTGAGTTTTATCAGTCTTCCGTTTCTGCTTTTCTTCTTCTTGTTGCCTCAAGATTTCCAGAGGATCAACATCTTCATCATAGAATAAGGCATATCTATTTTTCACGCCTATGCCATGTGCTAGCGTGCTTTCCATTTTGATTGCTTCTACACCTACGTTGTTGCTCAAATACTTGAATTGTATTTTAAGTACAGGTAAACATTCGTCATAAGAACTTAATACCGTTTAAATAGGTCTAATTATACATTTAAGAACAATAAAAAGACTTTTTAAGCAGACAGAAGCCTAGTTAAAAGACACAAAAAGTCTTAACAAATAGACTCGCGTGAACAGGAACATAATAAACAGTTACAGTTAATGCAAAACCAATAAAATTGTGTACTGCGCATTGAAATCACTCCAAAAATGGATATGTGCTGATTTCTTTTAATTATAACATTTGATAAAAACTTACTTCAAAAGCAATCATTTCAAAGAAAAAGCATAAATTAGAAAATAAGAAAGAAATAGTTTAAGCAGGTTTTTTCTTTTTTTTCAAAAAATCCAGCTCGGCGGTATTGACCAAACTGGAGTGATACCTAAAGGCCGAATTCAAGTGAAACACCATTGCAATCACTTTGAGGCGTGATTGCAATGGTGTTTCACTTGAATTCCTGCCTAAGGCAGGAATTCAAGTGAAACACCTACGATTGCAACTCACCAATTCAATCGCAAATTCCCAAATTCGGATACGTTACAATCGCTACGAGATGCGATTCTAATGTAATTCGACTTCCAGTAGCGATTGCAATTTGCGATCGCCTCGAAGCGATTGCAATGGTGTTTTACTTGTGGCCCCCCAGCTGGAAATCGACTGGAAAAGTCAGGTGGAAAGTCAGTAGTGTGAATGGCTATTGCGGTAATAGTCCCTACACCACTAGTAAAATAAGTTTTTAAACTGGCATAGGGCAATATTTTCATATTTTTAAATGTTGATTAATGGGATGATCGTTTCTTTTTTCTTTTTTGAAACCCGTACATTGAACTCGTTCATATTTGACTGACTTCTTCGTTCGTTTTTAGATAATGCTTCATTTTTTTTCAAATCAGGTGATCTCTCTGCTTGTGTTACACTATGCACTGAAAATGTTTCATTGAACAGTAATATTCTTTTATGAAAAAGCAACAGAAGATATTTAAAAAATATAAAATGAAAATTTACTCAACATAATTTTATTTTAGTTTAGGCAGGGATTCAAGTGAAACAGCACTGCGATCGCTTCGAATGCAATCGCTACTGGAAGTGAATTACATTATCATCAACTTAACTTGGCATGACGTCACTACGGGTGGAACCAATAAGAGCTCACAAGCACTCAGCTATCTCCTCTTATTCGCCAAGTAGGCTGTGACGTTTTATCTAGCTCGTTTTTCATAGGCAAATGTCACGCTGACGTCACGATGTTTTTATCAAGAAACGTTCTAATGTAATTCATTTCCAGTCGCGATTGTAATTTGCGACTGCCTGTTTCACTTGAATCCCTGCCTTAGGCAGGGATTCAAGTGAAACAGGCCATCGCAAATTACAATCGCTACTGGAAATGAATTACATTAGAACGTTTCTTGATAAAAACATCGTGACGTCAGCGTGACATTTGCCTATGAAAAACGAGCTAGATAAAACGTCACAGCCTACTTGGCGAATAAGAGGAGATAGCTGAGTGCTTGTGAGCTCTTATTGGTTCCACCCGTAGTGACGTCATGCCAAGTTAAGTTGATGATAATGTAATTCACTTCCAGTAGCGATTGCATTCGAAGCGATCGCAGTGCTGTTTCACTTGAATCCCTGCCTTAGACTAGCTGTACCCTAAGCTCCAAGCACATTTTATGAAGCAATGAAAAATAATGCTGTAGTGGTGAAAACAGGCCAGCAAAACTCTCTCTTCCAAAAACAAGAGCATGTATTTTAAATGCGACTTAGGCAGGAATTCAAGTGAAACAGGCGATCGCAAATTATAATCGCTACTGGAAATAAATTAAATTAGAACGTTTCTTAATAAAAACATCGTGACGTCAGCGTGACGTTTGCCTATGAAAAACGAGCTAGATAAAAAGTCACAGCCTACTTGGCGAATAAGAGGAGATCACTGACTGCTTGTGAGCTCTTATAGGCTCCACCCGTAGTGACATCAGTGCCAAGTTAAGTTGATGATAATGTAATTCACTTCCAGTAGCGATTGCAATTCGAAGCGATTGCAATGGTTAGAGCCGCTATATAGACAGGCCGACGCATCAAGATTAAGTTTCACCACTTTGGATCCAATTCCTTAACTTTTACTTTCATATTTTCATTGTTGCGGAGTAGGGTTACCAGAAAAAAGTTTTGGCACATTGCTAAGCTTTGCCAAATCCGCGTGCCGCTAATAATTGCTCACAGTGAAAAATTACCAAAACGCGATTACTGGCCAGAAAAGACAACCTCTCAAACACACAAGCACGCGTTGGATCCAAAGTGGTGAAACTTAATCTTGATGCGCCGGCTCGTATATATAGGGGCCTTAGCAATGGTGTTTCCCTGCCTTAAAATCATTAGTCGTAGCCAAGGCTTCACTAGATAGCGTTTTATACAGGCTGCTTCATTTCATCAAAATCTTTGGGATAAAAACGGATGCATGTCGCCTAGCGACATCTATCAAATTTTGTGGTAACTAACATAAACAAATCAGATAATAAAAGACAAAATTAAAATTTAATTTGTTGGCGACAATTTTACAATTTGGCATTCAATTCTATTTTATTATATTTTAACGTCATTTAATAGCTCGTTCGATTTGCTGGTTTATTCTGCATTTTAACGGCTTGTTTTAATTAGTTAGCGAATTATTTTTCATTTTAATTGATTGTAATTATAATTAAACTATGAAACGACACTGGCACCGCAGAGCGATAAATCGCGATTTTGGAACGATAGTTCCATCAAAACTTTTGATGAGTTTAGATTGTCAAATTAATTTATTTGGCGATTTTTTTACATTTTAATGGACATTTTGGAATGACTATGGCACTAATATCTTGAAAAGCACATCAAGAATTTGTTCTCCGTAAAGCTTTTGAGAATATTTCAATAACCGAGATCTTGGTAGTACAGTACAGAACCTTTTATCCGGGAACCAAAATACCGGGAAACCAGAAAACCGGCAACATTTCGTCGATTTTTCCGCCAGTTTAAAATACGCATTTTCGGCAATTTCTAAAAAATGAAGAGCGTTTTTTTTTTTTGTTTTTCTTTTGAAATACCTAAATGAATATGAACGGTTTCTTCATAAATACCATATAAGTAGCAGATAGCTCAGAAATTTTTAATACTATAATATCTATAAGTACTTCTGGATCGTTTTCTCTTCAGGATGCATTTATTTGTTATAGTAACTTGGGTTTTATAAACAATTGGCAAATATAGCTTCGTAGCTATCCAGAAAACCGGGAAATTCAGTTATCCGGGATAGCTGTGGTCCCAAACATCCCGGATAATTGGTTCTCTACTGTATGTACGTTTCAGTTATAGGTACGTTTTTTAACTTGGCGATGTATTTTCTTACCACCTAAGCGAAGATTAAAATTTTAAGCTTGCATCGTCTTCATGGTAGCTTCTTTTCTCTTATTTTGCATTTTAATTTAAATTTCAATGATAATAATGGCTCGATATATTTATTAAACTTATTATGTTACATGCTAATGGAGCTTTTAAGTTGATTTGGCGAGTTTTTTAACAAGAATTCTCACATTATTTCGCAGCTTTTTTTTCAGTTGGCCCATTATTTTACTTTCAAGTATTAAACGTATGTGTGAAATTAGAAACAAAAAAGGGAAGATTTCGGTGATTGGAAGTCTGGTTATCTTTCCCTATAGGCGTTAAATCTTTGTGTCCAATTTATGAGCGAGGGAAATACTTCCTTCGCAAACATAAACTAAAGAGCAACAAAATAAAGTAATTATCGCCAAAAATTTGGCAACCACACCAGATTCCCAATTATCGAAATATTATCAATGTGTGAAATTTAACATAAAAAGAACATTACCTTTTAATGTTGTGTAAATGAAAAAAAAAATGTCATTTGGTCGTCGTAATATTGTAGTTTTGTTTATTTTTTTCGTACTTGTATTGCTCTTTAGTACCAAACGATTATATATGCTCATTTCGTTTTTACTAAAGAAATTAATATGTTTTGTTGTCAATCGTCTTTCCGTTGAACACCATCGCTTCATTAGTGTACATTTCATTCTGGGGCATCAAAATGAAATGTCTCTACGAATAGATTCGCCATTTATCGCTCTGATGGGTCAACGCTATCAAAATGAACATCTGAGCTTTTGCGTAGCAATTAAGATCGTGTGAGCAACAATAATGAAACAAAATAGTAAATAGAACAATATTATTTCATTGCTACATTTTTATTTATCGGCTGCGAAGAAAAGCGTATATTTTATTAAAGCAGAGATGTCAAAATTGAACGCCATTGCTATATGTTGCTAATTCGAAGAAAGTAACCAATGAATGAATGTCGTATGACTGAATCATGAGTTGCGACCAACTTTACCTGAAAAGGGAATTTATTTCCCCTAAAAAGCAGTACTAATAAGGCCTTCGGCATCAATTCACTCTGTACTCCACTTCAGTAAACTATATCAATATTTTTTAACCCTTAAAGATAGGATGAACATCACTTTTTACAGCAGAAACAACGTGCTAATAAATGTAAACAAACACATCATTCAGCGCTCTCTAGCGGGCAAATCTTTACCATTGATGTTTTGAGTAATGGAGCAGCCTGTATAAAACGCTATCTAGTGAAGCCTTGGTCGTAGCTATAGCGTTTAAAGCAAGGAGGTTTAAAGTTAAATAATAAAATAAAAAGTTGAAATTGTTCAATGCAAAAGACATTGCCAGTAAAAAAAAAGCAATGAATAAAAAAAAACCAAAGTAGAGATTTGTCGAAAATATAGAACAAGAAAGGAAGAAATAAAGAAACAATTTTAGTTTGAGCGAATTAATTTTATTGGTCATGCAGTGAAAGATCGTGTGGCTACCAATCGCAAACACATAATGGAAACACTTAATAGCAGCGTCTATTTGAAGTATTCTGAGGGAGAAACATTATCATTTCATCCTCAGTTATAATTTTAACACAACCTACATCAAACCAATAAAAAGTGTAGCGATTTCTATTTTTTCTATCAAATTTTGCAGTATTTTTTTTCATTTGTATCATATTCTAAAATTAGACCTTCATAATACTTAATGGTTTTCTTTGATGCAAGTTTCACAAATATATAGTTACTAGCTTTTGCAGTTTTTGTAGCTGAAACATCAATTTCTTCTAGGTTTCCATAATTATCTTTCACTTCATTGTAGAAATTGCTTCATCAAAACTGCTTTTCATTTTGAAATCATCATTATTACGAGGGACCCACTTACACCATAGTGACCCCCTTACCCTAATAGAGAAAAACGACGGGGTAAGTGGGACCCCTCCCCTTAAATACTTATTAATAATACTTTGCATAAAAATTCTTATTGTAATGGTTTAAATGAATACCCTAAAAAGGTATTCGGCCTAGGGCCTTATACTTTCTTAATCGGGCCCTGAATGGCCCATCATACAGGTTAGTTAAAGGTTTAAGTGGAGCAGGAGGTTGTCTTGCGTTTTTTCCTCTTTTTGGTGACTTCCAAAGGAGTTCAGCGTCCCAGGTAACAACCAGAAAAAGTGTTTCGGTAAAATATTTTTGAAGGATGTTCATTTATGACCTTTAGGGCCGAATTCAAGTGAAACACCATTGCAATCGCTTCGGGGCGATCGCAATAGACCAAAATTGCAATCGCTACTGGAAGTCGAATTACATTAGAATCGCATCTCGTAGCGATTGTAATGTTTCACTTTGAATCCAAATTTGGGAATTTGCGATTGCATTGGTGAGTTGTGATCGTCCGTGTTTCACTTGAATTCCTGCCTTAAACAACGCACGGGCTTAGTGGGAAAGGGGCAATTTTTCAAGTACAGATACAGATACAGATCGTGAGAAAATAATTGCGTTAGAGCTACGCTCTTTTTCGCTGTTTGGGTGAGAGAGAAAACATGATTGAGCTGACATGAAACAAGTTCTTTGCTGGTAGTTGATCACAAAGGGCGACGGACTCTCTCTGCTATATCTTATAACATCCCTCCATTCATCGGACAACTTAACGTAAGTCTGCTGGTTGATGTAACTCATGTTTTTATCACATTCGAGGTATGAATGCCCTCGCGTGTGAAAATATACTGCAACACTGTCGAAGCGATGCTTCTCAGTCACTAAATGATGAAGGTAACGAATTAGGGTATAATTTTTATTCTGCCCAGCACAGAAATCGCAAAATATGACGAGATTACGAACTTCTTCTGACAAAAAATTGGTCACGTAATTATCGAGCATGGAGCAAACGTCGTCGGATACTTTACGAGCAACGCTCTCATCGTACGTGTAAAAAGCTGCATCTCCGGGAGACAGAACGCGGATATTGAAGCTGAAAAAGTTGAGCTGTCTTTTATAGTAAACGTCGTTGGTCGTTATGTTGGGGGTAGGTAGATTCTTCTAAAAGTCCATGGCAATGACAGCAACAGCGTGATTTCTTTTACTAATTTTTCTGAAATTCCTTTTAATTGAATAACATTTTTCAGCTTTCGATAGGTGAAGTTTGTGCTCAGTTTCCAATTTTTAGCCTACTTTCCCGTTAAAAATAAAAGAAAGACGAAAAAAGTATTAAAAGTAGCTTAATGCATCTAAAAAATATCGCCAAGTCCAAAAAATATCGCCAAGTTAAAAAAATATCGCCAATTCGGAAAAATATCGCCAACTTGAAAAAATAAAAAGGTAAAATGAATATCGAAAAATTAAAAATTTGAAAGTAGGGTATTGAGATGGGGAATTTGTGCGTCGGTCGGTCGGTCGGTCGGTCTGTCGGTCTGTCGGTCGGTCTGTCTGTCCCCCCCTAATAACTTTTGAATGAACATTCCGATTTGGACAAACTTTCTTTTGTTGGAAAGATCTCGGCGAGCGCAGCTCATTCCCATATTTGATTTTTTGATTTGAACAATTTTTGGTTCAACTTTGAGCCATTCAAAAAACCGGTCCCGCGATACTAACTTTTTAATGAACAGTCCGATTTGATCAAACTGTTTTTTGTTGGAAAGAACTTTTCAAGGGTACTTCATTCCCGTATTTACATTTCCGATTTGAACAATTTTTCGTTCAACATTGAACCGCTCAATCAAGCTGTCACCCCTAATAACTTTTGAATGAACAGTCCGATTTAAACAAACTTTTTTTTGATTGAAGCATCTCGGCATGGATACTTTATTACCGTATTTAAATTTTCAATTTGAAAACTTTTGGTTCAACATTGAACCGTTTAAGCAACCTTTCTCCACCTAATAACTTTTGAGTGAACCGTCCGAATGGAATAAATTTTTTTTTGTTCGAAAGATCTCAGCGAGTGCAGCTCATTCCCATATTTGATTTTTCGATTTGGACAATTTTTGGTTCAACTTTGAACCATTCAAACAACCGGTCCCGCGATGCTAACTTTTGAGTGAACAATCCGATTTGAACAAACTTTTTTTTGTTCGAAAGATCTTTTCAAGGATACTTCATTCCCGTATCTACATTTCCGATTTGAACAATTTTTCGTTCAACATTGAACCGCTCAATCAAGCTGTCACCCCTAATAACTTTTGAATGAACAGTCCGATTTAAACAAACTTTTTTTTGTTTGAAGCATCTCAGCAAGGATACTTCATTACCGTATTTAAATTTTCAATTTGAACACTTTTTCGTTCAACATTGAACCGTTCAAGCAACCTTTCCCCATCTAATAACTTTTGATGAACCGTCCGAATGGAATAAACTTTTTTTTGTTTGAAAGATCTCGGAGAGGCTTTCCCATACATTCCCATGTTTCGCTTTTTGATTTGAACCATTTTTCGTTCAATATTGAACCGTTCAGAAAAAAAAAAAAAAACATTAGCGTCTACGGGGAATTTAAGTTGAATGTTGATCCTGAACTTAAAGTCGGATTTCCTTCAAACTAACTTTGTAAGAAAATGGTTTTGATAAATAATGTTTGTAACGTACTTTTCTGAGTAATCTTCTGTGAGGACTCTGATTCCGACTCCGACTCCGCAAACATGGCGGAAATGCAGGCTCAGAAAAAAAATTACTGACTGTGCAGACGATTTTTTGTTTATTTATTCATTTGTTTCATTTTATTTATTATTATTATTATTATTATTTTTTTTTTGGCAGACGATGTTTTTTTTTTTTGTAACAAAAATTTTTCATTCACGAGAACATTTTATTCTTTATTTATATTTAACAACTAGCAACAGATTAAAAGTGAAATTCGAGACATTTTATTAACGGACGAGTTTTTTTTTCTTTTTTTTTCTTTCTTTGATAAAATGTGTTTTGATGTTCTTTGTACTTTTATTTATTTATTTATTTATTTTATTATTATTATTATTATTATTATTATTTTTTTTTTTTTTGAAAACGATGGAGGATTTTTTCTACGGAGGAACTGTAACAGTTACACTCTTTAAAAGGTGCGACAAAACTTTATTTATTCGTTAATTACTTTTTACGTGTCTATTTCATCTGATGAAAGGGGTACATTTTGCTTTTCGAAATCAGCTCTAAGTGCTAAAAAGGTACGTTTGACATAATTTTAAGTCTCAGATAATCAAGAGAATAACGATCAGATGCGAGAATGCCGTTGTCGATGTACGGGAAAGTAGGCTCGTTTAGTTCTTGACAGAACTTCTTGTTGTATTTCCTTTTTGGGATCAAATATTTTTTGCGAGTCTGGAAGAGTGATTGCGGTGCCTGATTCAATTGCTGCTCTAGCGGTAGCCCGGGCATTTAAATTGACATTCATTTTTCTTCCATCCGCGCTTGTGACATTCATCTATTTTCCCCCTTACCCCGAGTCTTTTCATGCACATTTCGGCCGATTCTCATATTTTTTCCCCCTTGTTGTTCTACCAGATGATATTACTCCTTCATAGCCCCTAGAAAGCGCTAATATCCCAAAATCGACTAAAAAGTGACTTTTATCTTTTTTCCCACTAGCCCTTCATATGCGCATTTCAGTTTTAAGGGGGGTGGCCCACTTACCCCAGTGGCCCACTTACCCGAACCAACCCTACTTTAATTAAATTCTTTATTCTGTAGTCAAGGGGCTTTTCATTTTTTCTTCAACCTATAATTTTTTTCTATTTTACCAAAATTGATCTTAATTGGTTCCATTATGTTTATTCAACATTAATTTGCATGTAAAAGCAAAAAATGAGCCTTATGGCTTTTAATGAATTTCAGACATAATTGTTTTGTATTCCGCTTTATAATTTTCTGTCATACACATTCAAATGTAAGTAGATAGCTTGTTAATGGATACATTTACAAAAAAATGTTCTCAACTAAAATTGTACATACTTTATTAGGTAGGAACCGCAAACTCTTTTTTAGGTATGCTTATTTAAAATATAAATAAATGGGGGAGAGGGGGGGGGGGTGGCCCACTTACCCCTTCCTAGGGGGTAAGTGGGCCCTCCACGTCTTTTTTACCCGACTACGGCAACAGGGCCCGATTTAGAAATTTTGGGACTGTAAGCCCGACAGATCTGTGGGGGCCCCCTTGAATTGCAAAATCGAAGAACGTGCTATAAAAGGCTCAATCGCACATAAATAAATATATATATATATATATATATATATATATATATATATATATATATATATATACTAGTTGACCCGGCAAACGTTGTTTTGCCATATAATTTCCTAGTAATTTCTAGTGTAGACAAAAAATAGCTTACTTATTGTAAGTATGTATGTATGTATGGTAGAACGTGTATATTGTATGTATGTAAAAATGTGGTATATGCGTGAAATAAGCATGGAGCGCTGTGAACGATGAGGGAATATAAAAATAACAAAAGGCAAACATTATTTTTAAGTTATTATAATTTATTCCTTAAAATTATATATCATTAATTAAACAATTACGACAGTAACACTATTAAACAATATCAATCTCTTAATGCTATAGCGTGAACAATATTTTTTGTTAGTCCATCTTTAGCTAACACAAACAAACTGGATGGTTTACCCACTCGAGAGCATGCCACGTATAATTGTCCGTGTGAAAAACATGGTGTTCTCAAATCTAAGCCACAAACAGACATCGTTTGACCTTGGGATTTGTTGATAGTCATTGCAAATGCCAATCTAATCGGAAACTGAATACGTTTGAATTGAATTGGCACATCTGTAGGTATAATAGGAATCCGTGGTATGAGTATATTTTCACCTCTGAACTTGCCATTTAAAATCCTGGCTTCGATCACGTTTTTCATTAATTTTTGAATGACTAATCGCGTACCGTTGCACAGCCGGGGCGGGTTCAAATTACGAAGCAAGATAATTGGAGATCCAACCTTTATTTTTTAAAAATTTGTGTCACTTTAATGGTCGTTCATACCCCCCCCCCTCTCGCAGTGAAAAAAAACTTTACACAGCAGATTTTGCCTAATAACTCAACACTCATGGTGTTTGATACATTTTATTTGTTTGTAATGATGTTTTTTGGTCACAACCAATATGAAAATCACAAAAAATAGTTACTTTAATTTTTAACATATATTTATCTTCTTCAGAATTTTTGACTTTTAATTTTACCTTGAATTTGACGTAAATGCAAGGTATAAAATACAGAATTTTATAAAGGTACAAAAATTAACATAATATAATTGATAGTGTATATAATTTTTGAAAAAATAATATAAGTGCCGCAAATCAAAAACCATTTATTGCCACAATCGATTCAAAGCCCCCAAAAATGGCGCAAACGTCCATAAGAAAATTCTACAGCATCGAAGGACCCCATTGCCAATTTTAACAAAGATCCGACCAAAACTGTCATTTTGTACTATAAAAAAATATGGGGTAGATCCCCATGAGGGGATGTACCTGCATAAGGACATTACAATCATTAAAATCATTAAAAAAAAAAAAAAAAAAAAAAAAAAAAAAACCATGCAGCTGTTCGAAAAAATCCTTGCGGGCCTGGATTCGATCTAATCCCGTCATGAACTTCAACCTGACGCGCATAACCACTTGACCATCGGGTCGCTCATTGAAGTAAGGATTTACGATAACACATATTGTTTTAAATGAGATGAAATGTTAGTTTTTCGACCATAACTTTTTTTCTATAGTGAACAAATATCGTCATATGAGTCATGGGCCCCCATATGCGAAATTTTAAGGGGGGCTCAGATTTTCCTCAGAGTTTACAGTTTAAAGATATACAGGGTGTCCACTCCAATCGTGGACCAATAGCTAATTTCTAAACCATTAGAGATAAGCATATAGTTTATTTAGGAAAAAATCTCCAAATTACGAAAGGAATTTTGGGTCTATTCAATGTTTTTCAAAAAATCAAATTTTGAAAGAGTTACGAAATTTAAATTTTTATACAGCCCCCCAGTCCTATCAATCATATTTAGTAAAACATTCTTGACACTGTAACGTTTAAAACTAAAAAAAAATCACTCTTCTACCACAAAAATTGACCGAGTTATGACGTTTTGAAAAATCAAGATTTTGCATTGTTTCATAACGTCATCGAGAGATCGCTTAAAGGGACCGTTTGCGAAATCCTTCAAAATCTTGATTTTTCAAAACGTCATAACTCGGTCAATTTTTGTCGTAGAACAGTGATTTTTTTTTAGTTTTAAATGTTACAGTGTCAAGAATGTTTTACTAAATATGATTGATAGGACTGGGGGGCTGTATAAAAATTTAAATTTCGTAACTCTTTCAAAATTTGATTTTTTGAAAAACATTGAATAGACCCAAAATTCCTTTCGTAATTTGGAGATTTTTTCCTAAATAAACTATATGCTTATCTCTAACGGTTTAGAAATTAGCTATTGGTCCACGATTGGAGTGGACACCCTGTATATGCGTGTGTTTCTTTGATTTATTAAGAATATGAAAGTACTAGACTCGTTTAGATTTTGACCGCTTACAGATAATGCATGTAATGTGCATCTGAAGGCCGTATCCAGAAAAATTTTTCGGGGAGGGCCCATTTCGCACATTGACCAAAAACACATTTTTGTGTGTTATGAGTCTTTTTCTTGTTGATCCCCTCCCTCCTGCTGTTTCTCGTGTGTGTTTTAATTTTATTTTTGTTGTTAAAGGTTTTGACTGAACTTTTATTGGAGTAGGGGTATCAAAAGAGAGATACAATAGACTCTTTTAAGTGAGTTAGAATATTCGTAATTTTGCGGGGTCTAGGAGATTCTTCCTCGGGGAAATTTTTGAAAAAGTTTTCAAATTCTGCATTTTGAGGCCTTGTATGGGGCAGTAGGGGCTTCAAAACTATGTGGGAAAACAGGCAAACAAAACATTTATAAATGTTCTGCGCATTCATTTGCAAATTAAGATCAATCAATTTTTTTTTTTTTTTTTTTTTGTAGTTTAACAAACGATTGACATTAAGAGCCATTATTTTGAAAATCAGACAAAAAACGGAAGTTTTGGCAGTGACAATTTTTGATTTTCCTCATTTTTTTTAAATGTGAAAATAGGTCAATAGAAATGGACATTCTGAAGTTTTTAGCCCCCCCTCCCCCCAAAAAAAAATTTGTTCTCTCAGTAAAAATTCCCAAAGTCTGATGTTTCGCAGCTTTTTTTGATAAAACGATTGAAAGACGCATTTCAGTGCGCTGTAGTTTTTTACAGAAACACTACCTGAAATTTATGTTTACATTTATTGATTTTAAAGTGTCTGGTTAGGATGATTTCATAGTTATTTGGGTTGGGGGTTGTTGCTTTCTTTAGTTAAGCGGCCGCAAAGTATGATTTTTAGTTCACTTTCGCTCAACTTTAAACTGCGTTATTTCCCCCAAAAAGCAAATCCCCGAAATTTTTTAACATGTACTGAAAATTTATACTACGAAGAGAATATGTGGAACAAAAATTGTTTAATATTTCATTGCTTTGATTAGAAAAAGACTGATATTTTTACAAATTTTCCAAATTTGTGGTATTTTTGATCGCATTTAACTAAAAACAGCAACTCTAGAAAAAAATAGCTTTTATGGATTATAAAACCTACAAATGTGTCAAATTGCGTAAAAAAGAAAGAAGCGTGGGATCTCTTCATAGTATAAATTTTCAGAAAATGTTAAAAAAATTTCGGGGGGTTGCTTTTTGGGGGAAGTGGACTAAAAACCATATTTTGCGTCGGCTTAAGTAAAGAAAGCAACAACCCCAACCCAAATAACTATGGGTTCCTCATAACCAGACACTTACTTACCAAAAAAAGAAGGCTGCTGAAACATCAAACTTAGGGAATTTTTACCGAACGAACAAAAATTTGTGGGGGGGGGGGGGGGGCTAAAAAAACTGAATGTTCACTTCTCATGACCTACTTTCACGTACAAAAATATGAGGAAGATCAAAAAATGCCACTGCCACACCTTGTCTGAATTTCAAAATAATGGCTCTTAATCGACAGAGAGAAAGAACGAGGGAAGAGAAAAGATAAACATTCATCACTTGCTTACATTGATTTTCAGTATAGTTACATAGTAGTTTTTGATCAGTTTCCGAACTCACCGACATAAACAGCACTTAATAGTATAAAATGACCAATAGTATAAAACGCATAAAATCCTTTAAAAGAGACAGTGTAGAGATTTAAAAAATGATTAACGAAAGAGTAATATTGCAGCCATTCAGTTAATTCATAGTTTATTTATTTGATAAAATACAATTGAAGCACTTTTTAAGGAATTCTAAAAAGGTATTTAATGATTTTCAAAGACTTTAGAACATGCTTGCCCCCCCCCCCCCCCGAAACCCCAAATGCTTTGTAATGTAAAACAGAAAAAAAGTTTTCTTTTTTTCCAAATTCCATGTGCCAAAAAAATACCGAGTTGTCTTGCCATCTTCGGATCAGTCGACTCTTTATCTTGACCGCTAGTCCGCAGACATGGGGGAGTTTCCCATGCAAATGCGGCGTCGGTTGACCCACGAATCTGCCTTTGTTTTTTTATTGAAGAATGTAGGAAAAGACACAATGTTATAATTCTGAAAGCGATTTCAGTTCAGATTAGAGTTATTAAAATTTGGCATTTTTAATAACTTATTCATTAATAGGTGAAGAAAAAAATTTTTTCCGAATAAATAGTACTAAAAGCAAAAAAAAAAAAAAAAACGTATCTCCAAGGGGGGGGGGGCTCGAGCCCCCCCTTATGGGCGCCCATGATATGAGTACATGGTACCTAAGTTACACCATCTCCTATCGATTAAAAAAAATCGTCCAAATCGGTTCAGTAGATCAGATGTTATGTGCGAACAAAAAAAAAAAAAAAAATTAGGGGTGGACTACCCCTAACATTTAGGGGGAGGAAAAATAGATGTTGGCCGATTCTCATAGATACTGGATAAGCACAAAAAATTTCATCAAAATCGGTCAAGCCGTTTCGGAGGAGTATGGCAACGAAAACTGTGACATGAGAATTTTATATATTAGATATTCCTACCAAAAAAAAAAAAAAAAAAAAATCAAGGTTTTTAATTGCTATTTTATTTACGAAAGTCTCCAATTTCAGAAGAAATACCACGAAAATGGCAAATTTGACATTTTTTTAAAAGTAATTTTATTGGAATGATTTCATAGACTATTTCACTCACAAAATTATATTTAGTAACGTGAAATGAAGCTAGTGCTATATATTTTTTTATTTCATTAAAACATGCAATGAAATAAGCTTTAGACTGCAAACAACTAACTGTTCCTTCCCAAAGCGTTTTCTTTTTCTTTGATTTGGAGAAAGTAGTGTTTCACTGGCTGGGAGGTTTGGTATAAGGTCCCTATATAGACGAGCCGACGCATCAAGATTGAGTTTCACCTCTTTGGATCCAGCGCGTGTTTGAAGGTTGTCTTTTCTGGCCAGTTGTCGCTTTTTGGTAACTTTTCACGTAAATTTAACAAAGCTTGGCAATCTCTCTCTGGTCACCCTAGCTCCGCAACAATGAAAAATGAAAGTAAAAGTTAATGAGTTGGATCCAAAGTGCAGAAATTTAAGCTTGATGCGCCGGCCTGTCTATATAGCGGCTCTAGTTTGGTAAATATCCCTATTGTTGCCATTCTTTACCAAGTCAAATACGAAAAGTAACTGAATAGCCATCACTAAATTTTTAAAAATAATAGTTCCATTCTGAAATTTCGGTAACACCAAATTTTGATGAAGTCAACTGAATAAATTAAAATTTACTTCAAACCCCCCTCCCTGAAGTAAAATTATTATGTCTTTTAGTTCAAACGCGCTCCACAACCTTGTGGCGTACGCTTAGAGAGCATATAACCCAACTTTGTCCGCCGGGATACGAGGCCTTTCATTAGTCCAGCGGCCAAAGCACTGGGTTTCTACCACAGTGGTCCCCGGTTCTATTCTCGGGGAGGACACTCCGTCCATCACGTCCGGGTCACCAACTGCGGCGTTGAAATTTTCTATTTATTTATTTTTTAAATGTTATGATTATTTTTTATATGATACCTGCATATGTGTAAAACGACGTACAAAATAAAGCGGCCAGGGGTCTCTTCTAGTTTTATAGAAAAAAAAATGTAGCAGATTTAAAAACGCTCTCCCGTAGTAAAATGTGTCCAGTACAAACTTAAAATATATAATAATAATTTATGTATGTGTGTATAGTAATTTTTGAGTGTATTGCAATAGTGAAAAAGAATCACAGCACTTAATTGTGTCTGAATTTTTAGAACTTTTAGCTTCTTATTGCAATTATATCAAAAAACGATAAATCGTTACTGAGGGAATTATTGAATTTACATATTACTAGCTGGCAATGACTGGAAATATTCGAAAAAGTAAATACTGTGAGGTATTTTTAGAGGCTCCCCAATGGGAAGTCAAAGGAGGTCACTGTGACCTCCAGAAAAATTTCATATTCGGAAAATTTTTCTGAAGATTCAGCAACTTTAGAAACAATACTGCAACATAGAAATTTTCTATTTATTTATTTTTTACATGTGGGCTTGATCGTATTTTATCATTCGGAAAAATTAGGAAATTCCTTTGGCAAATTAAGAACATCTTCTTGAGAAGTATAAGATACTCATGGGCACTGGAACTTAAATTTTTACAGAATACGATCAAGCACACGTGAGAAAAATGTATCATTAAAAAATCTCAATGTTGCAATAGTTTCCAAATTTGCCGAATCGTCAGCAAAATTTTTCGATCATGAAATTTTTCGGGAGGTCACTGTGACCTCCCACTAGAATACATCTGAAGATACCTCACCGAATTTACTTTTCCAATATTTCAAAGCTAGTAATATGTGCATTCAATAATAGTCTCAGGATTTCACGTTTTTTGAGTTAATTGCAATTAAAAAACTAAAAATTATAAAAAATTTAGACAAAATTAAGTGTTTTTAGTCTTTTTCTCTTTCCTATACAAATTTAAATATATCATTACTATATACTTAGAGTTTCAGCAGATCTGACCTACTTGATGGACACATTTTACTATGAGAAAAAAGCATTAAAATGAGCTACAAAAAAAATTATTTTCTTGAAAACGAGACGAGACCCCACGCAACTTTCTTTTTTACGTTATTCTACACATCTGTAGGTTCCATAATCCATAAAAGCTTTTTTTTCCTAGAGTTGCTGTTTTGAGTTAAATGCGATCAAAAAACCGCAAATTTTGAAAATTTGAAAAATGTCTAAGTCTTTTTCTCTTCAAAGCAATGAGATATTAAACAATTTTTGTACCACATATTCTCTTCATAGTATAAATTTTCAGTATATGTTAAAAAAATTTCGGGGGTTGCTTTTAGGGGGAAATAACGCAGTTCAAAGTCGAGCGAAAATGGTCTAAAAACCATACTTTGCGGCCCCTTAACTAAAGAAAGCAACACACCCCAACCCAAATAACTATGGGGTCCTCATAACTACACACTGTACAATCAATAAATGTAAACATAACCATGGGGTGGCGTTTCTGTAAAAAACTGCAGCACACTGAAATGCGTCTTTCAGCCGTTTTACCAAAAAAGCGCTGCATAACATCAAACTTTCGGAATTTTTACCGAGCGAACAAAATTTTTTGGGGGCTACAAACTTCAGAATGTTCATTTCTCATGACCTACTTTGACATATAAAAAAATGGGAAAATCAAAAATGGTCAAATTTTCAAAATAATGGCTCTTAATAAATAAAAAGAATTATCTTATAAACTAGTCTGCTTGAGAGTGAAAAATATGAGCGAAAAAAAGGTATCAACACTTTTTTTTCCTCACCTCTAAACGCAAAGGGTTTAGATTTAATTTTTAACTCGTTGCTATCTAAATGCGTACGTTTTTAAATGAAAGAAAGAAAAAAACGAAAAAAAAAAAAAAAAAAAAAAAAAAACATGAAAATTCATATTGCTCCTATTGCTAAAAAAAAAAGGATTTCAAAAGTTTATAACTCACACTTACCCAGTTACTTCTGGACATGATTTACATCTGTTCTGTTCTGTTAAATTTTAATTCGTTTAAATTTTGTTCAAGATTTTTTTTTCTCTTGTTAAGAAGTAACTCTGTGAATGAAAAGTTTTAGTGCGTTCTGTCACCATGACGTGACGGTGCGAAGTGCAAATTTGAACTGGGGCCTAGGGTATGCTTCGTTTCTCTACTAGCTCTCTATGAACAACGCTCGGGAGCCCGCGGCACTGGTTTACGAGAAGAAAAAGGGGTCTAATCCCCGAGTCTCAAGTATCGCTCCTCCTCAGAGGGTGGCAAAGGCCATGGAGAGAAACACGTGTCTAGCGGCTGGTTTTAAGAAATGAGGTTGTGGCAACTAAACAGCTATTTATTGTTGATGATTATCAGATTCTCAGAAAGTGACAATGAATGTCCGTTTGACATGCTGCTGGCGATTTGCGGGTGGGGACCGCTGGTGAGAAAAAAAGAGGAATATTTTTCCTTTTCAACCTGAACAAAAATAACTTTCTCCAGCTGAACTTACGTTCGTTCAAAAGAGATACGACGACATCTAGCGGATGCATCCTGTTGCTACTGGCCTCCCGAAGGTTCTCGTGTTCGAAATTGGTTTGGAAGCGTGTAATTTGTTGAATAATGAGAATGTTTTAGAAAAAAAATGCTTTTTTTGATTGAATTATTTTATTGAAAAAAGTTAACTGATCCATCGGGATCGGGAAGATTTTCGGCACTCAGATTTCTGTCGGAAAACTTGATCGTCGAATTTTCCCGACGAAATTAGAAATTCTCCCCGATGGGGGGGGGGTGGGGGGGCAAGACGTTTCCGACGGGAGGGATTGTCCCCGCCTCCCCCATAGCTGGCGCCGCCCCTGTCCAGAACCTGTGCCCATAGTTATCCCCAATCCTACACCTTCTCGATTTGGGTGATCATGATTAATATAATGTTTTTTTTTTGTTGTTTGTTTCAAACGGAGCATCATATTGGCTACTATAACCATTTGCAGAGCTAGTGCGTTCCTCGAGGCCGACAACCATTCTTTCATATGGCACCATTATTGACGGAATGCCATTGCAAGAAGAATTTTGACGCCCAGTTTCCCGACTAGATGGAGGCATCTGGGCTCTCTTTGATGCGGAGCTGCACTAGGAATTTAATTTTGCCCAGAAATACTCCATGCCAAACGAGTATTCGAGGCACCTTTTGCATGCCGCATATCCATACGACATGGAGACAGTCGATTTTCTGCATCATGCAAATCCTCCGACCGGATTCAAGTTTGATCCTGTGTCTTTGGGCATGAGAGGCCAGCATCTTATCCATTAAATACCATAAGTTTTATTGTTGCAGCTTTTTTGTTTTCTGGTTTTGCCGTTAAGTGAGTGTATGAAATTGGTCGAATGACGTCTACTTTTTGATGTACTAAATTTTATTTGTTTACCTTTATCCATTGCTTACATTGTCCAGAGTGTATTTTCCAAAAATGTAACTGCCAATTCATCCTCCAAACCGTTCAATTAACTGTTTGAGCAGAATCCCTCTTTTTGAACAAATGATTCCTGCATGCCACATTTTCCAAATAGCTATTCACCAAATGTCCTAAAAAAAAAAAAAAAAAACAAACCCCTTACAACAGAGGACATGACGTCACAGGCTCGCATCGAGCTCCATTTTAAAGACTGGTGTTTAGTGTTCAGGTGATATTGTTTTTTTTATTACAAAAATACTATAATGTCTTCCGCATATTTTAATGCATTAAATGAAAGCGATAAGTTTCACTATTTGCAGAAGTTGTCTTGCAACGACTGTGATCTTCCTGATAATTTAGATAGAGATATAAGGAAACGATTCTTCCTTTGTCAGTCATTGCCGGCGATATCAATGATCGACATTTATGAGTATCTTGTGTACAAAAATAATGCTTCCACAAAGGCTGCATTTAAAAGCCATACTGATCTACCGTGCTATAGGTACGTTGTAGATTTCCTGCTCATTTATGCTTTAATCCGTTGTTCATTATTTTCTATTTCAAGCACAAATGTATTTAATTATTTCGCAGGTACGTCGTGGTTGGTAAGATTAAAAATCGTTAATCTATCCTGGGTTAGAGCCCATAAGGGACACTTTGGCAACGAACGAGCCGACTTTTTAGCTAAAACTGCAGCAATGAACCCAGCACATTCATTAGTATTCAAAATTCCTCTACCAAAATCTTTCCTCAAACATCACCTTTGGTCTAATCTTCTTCAAAATTGGCAGGAAATCTGGGACACTGCAGAAACCGGTCGGAGAGTTCACGAAATACTACCAAAAGTCAAGCTAAAACCACGATGCAAACATCCTATGGAAGTACAATTTCTCAGTGCACATGGTCCATTTCCTTCATATCTGCACAGATTCAAAATAATAAGCTCACCATTATGTGTTTGCAGCCAACTTGGAACTCCTGAACATTACGTATTCAATTGTCCATTAACTAGCTCTTTCCACTGCATATATAATTCCAACCTTCCTGTATCCAAAAATATAGCTCATATTCTTCATCATCCAGCTTCTCGCAAGAATCTTCATAAAATAATGTTTTTACTCAGCACTCAAATAGAAGACTTCAAATATCCTGCCTAAAAACTTCAAATGTTATATTATTGTCTTTTTCTGTATATATCAAAATTGTTTTTCCTTTTATTATTATTTTTTCCATGTAATTTGTTTTGTTCATTCCTCCCAGCCACCACATCCGGTTAAACCCTCATCAGGGTAGGTACGGTGGTGACTGGTGGGGTTTAAATAAATAAATAAATAAGATTAAAAATCGCGGCATATATCGGAATGAACAGTTGGCCATTTCGGTACTTGTCGGCGATGTTCAAGGAAGTCAGTCCTTAAGCAAAATCCACTGTGCCTGGATTGCTGGACTTGCCTTGGAAACTTGAACATCCTTATTTCTGACAGCAAATTTGTGCCTTTCGTCATGCTGCGCACCCGAAAGCAGAACAAAATCTACTCTTCTTACGAAAATTTAGAGGAACGAAAATCAAAATATTAAAATTCTTGATAAATCAAAAAACTTTAATGAAATAGCAGGTCAACAAAGCAATTTCCCGTAGCAACAGAAAGAAGACTTCCGACGGAAATAACTCTCGAACCTGGACAGCCCTGCCACCTACTGGAGAAAAGAATAAGTATGACCAGGAATTTGGTGAATACAGTGGAGTCGCGAAAACTCGGCCATCAATAACCGGAATAAATCCGTAAACTTTTCCACAATCTGCCGTACGAAACAACACCGCGTGAAAAAGCTGTTACGCGAGCATCCCCAACAACCGGGGGTTATGAAAAACTCTGCCATTTTTCCGTACACATTAGGTCGAGTTCTCGGGACTTTACACTTTTAGTTGCCTTTACAATGTGCGAACTCTCGTCAGTTGTTATAGTTAAAAGTTTGTAGCGATAGCGATGACACCTCAAGGGTTTCCATCAAACTTCAGGATCAGAAAAGCTAAAATCGCCCATATTGTTAGAAGGATTGGGTAACGTTAAATCACTACTGTTTTGAAGGAAAAATAAAAATTACAAATTCTGTTGCAATTAAAGTCAAAGCCCGTTTTTTAATTTTATTTTCAAATTTATGTAGAAAAATATTTTTTAGTTAAAAAAAGGTGGAACCTACGTTTTGTGAAGGAAACGCTTACGAGACAGGGAGGTGGAGGGCTGAGGAGCATCAGATCCTCCATGTTTACCAACTTCAGCTTCTCTAAATCATAAAAAACACTAGTACGAAATGCTTACAGGACAAGAGAGCAAAATATGTAGTGTTATATTTTATTTGATCTGCATACAGGGTTGATTGGGGACGACGCCGTATTATGGAAGATGCCATATCACGTGTTTCACCCACAAGCATAAACAAAATTCTCTTACCAGTCACTTCGAATGAAGGAGCATGCACATTGAGAGCAAACAAAAATTTGTAGATAATTAATCACAGGTTTAAGAGCTGTTTTCATAGGATTTTGTCATTTTTACCGCTCTGACGGGAATCCGAAATCTGGTCTTTGGCAGAATATGACAAATATGTGTTTGGGTTACGAAACCGTAACTTTTCCACACGTCCTAGAGAAGAAAATGATCCTACTCGAAAAATAGACCAAGAGAAATACACTGAAATGTCGGGAAAATGTGATTAGATAAAATACACTGTATGCAGCAGTTGACTCCTACATCATGTACGGACGACATCTTACCCCAAGAGTAATTCGCATTTCAACATCTTACTCTAAGACGGGTAAAATGCCGAAATGCGAATGTTTTGAAATTTTTACTTTTCGGAGGTAAAAAATCGTTTTTCAAAGCGAAACTTATTTTTTTATCAATCACAAAAGTCCATATTTGGTTGATAAATTGGTTTGTTAAAAATAAATTCCCAATGCGTTTTTGTTGTAAAATAAAGTTGAATACTACTGCATCTTCCCCCGTTGTACCCCAACAACAAAGGTTCCCCAATTCAGGTGGTACTAGGCCGTCATTTGTAGGATAGGTGCGTCATTTGGCCTCCTCTTTGGACGTTAGAAACATAACTATGTACTTGTGGATGTGTTTATTGTTTTTCTTCCTATAGAATATTTGTACTACATAAACTTCTTGCCCACTCCCCTCTGGAAAACTTTGAAATGGCGGGCCTGGCTGGTATAAAATCAAGCAGAATAATTTACTTCTGGTATGTGGCAATCCATCCAACAGCGAATTTGTGTGAAGTATTCATTCTTCAGACAAAAAATGTCTGAAATATTTTTCACGCTAGAAAAGCAATGATAAAACCCACTTACAGATTTATGTCGTAAAGCCGTGTGTCGTTCACAAAAGCTGCAAACTGCAACGTTGTTGGCGTATAGAATGTACGCTTCTACCCGGCAGAATCCATACAATGGCACCCACTATGCACATTGTGTGTAGACTAAGGCCGCGTAGGTGCCATCATAAAAGGAGCCAGTGATGTATAAAGCCCGGCTCAGTGGGGTCCAGATTTCTTATGGCTTCAAAAATGCGTTTGAATGACAAAAAAAATTAATGTGTCATTGCTTTTCCCAGGCTTCTTTTAAAGGTTCCTTTGGGCATTTTTGCTTGCTTTACTGAATGTTTATAAAAGTGCGTTAACTTTCCCTTTTTTCTAAGTTTTAATACTCACATTTGAGCACTAAAAGTTCTCATGTTAGGTGAGTTCTTTGCAGCTCTAAAATTACTCAAATTCTTCTGCTATTTTTCAAACTATGGGAATGATGGTTATAAAATATAAAACTTATAAGAGCTTTCCCCAAAGAGAAAAATAATTGCCCTGTTGTTTATATCATTGAAGCATTTGAAGTGGAACTGTAAGTGTTTTGTATTCTGCAAAATTATTAATTTTCTTTCAGTCGGTGTAATTTCAAGGAGGGAGAGGGGCTCAAAGGGTGCAAATCCAATTCAAATTTTGTCGGAAAACAACAAAAACTATGTCTTGTTATATGCAACTAAATTGATTTCTTAATGCCTTGCTCTAAATATGAATGGCCTGCACAGAGTAATGCACTATTCTTTTTTTTTTTTGCGATTTCAACTACAATTGAAATAGAGGGAGTATATATTTTTTCCCTCTCAAAGGTAAAAAACAGTCTGCTTTTAACGACCTTTATCATTTTATACTTGCCCTATCCCCACTTCTTTTTAAACAATCTATACTATCAGATGATTTGTATTTTACGCATTAAAATTCCGTCTCCATCGTAACCAGGTGAGCCTAAAAATGAAGTTCGTGTGTGTGGGAGAAGCACTATTTTTGAACACATAAGATCGGCCACTTAACATATCTCCGATGCTGTTAAAAATGTGCCAGCACTTTCAGAGACAAAGGAAGCGTTCAGAAAGGGGTAACTTTATTGCAAGAATTCAAAAGACTCTTATGTCACAGTCAAGTGTAGGATTAGATTAACTCTTACACTCAGTGGCGTACTCAGGGGGTGGGCTGAAAGGGCTGCAGCCCCCTCCGAAATTTTATTAACAAATTTTAAAAATTAAAGCTGAAATCGTTCATTTATTTTTATTAATTTATTTATTTTTTGCTTTTCTTGCTGAAATCCAAACATGAGATTTTCTTTGAAAATAAAATCAAGTATTGGGCAAAATTAAAGGAAAGGGGGAATTTTTTTTTATCTCTCCATTTTACTGTATGTGACGTGAATGGTTATCATATAATTCAATTTTGTTGACATTTGTTCCAAATATTTTTCAGAAACACCAATTAATGCTTGTTCATTGATCTAATTCTATTAAATAAATTTCAACAAACGTGTGATTGAAACCCAATATTTGAAATATAGAAAAATAAATGGCAAAATTAATGCTATTAAAGCTCAAACTTGCGAAAATATTGCTCGCACTTGTTTAAGGAACACCTTCTTCAATAAAGAAAAATTTTCAAATTTCAGTTTTATCATTTATTTTTTCATTAAAACGCTTTACTTCTCAACAACAAGTATGACGATTAAAAATATTTTTTAATGATGTGTATTTCATTTGAGTACTATTATGAGGTGCCCCACCCCCTCCTCTCAAAGAGTCTCGGCTCAGCCCCCTCCTGAAATGGGGGATCTGAGCGTGCGCCGCTGCTTACACTCATTGGGGCTGAAGTAATGTTTGATGAAGACAATGCTTCTCTTTATATTGCATTGTACCGATAAGCAAATTCTCTGATTACCGATCACCGATTAATCGGCAGGGCCGATTATTGATCATGTTTGTTATTTTTAATATTACTGATTTCTCCATCTTTTTTTTTCCTTTCACAATTTCGATTTTAGAAATAATTACTAATTTATTTTTGAGAGACTAATTATTTTACTCTATTTTCCTAATTGTCCCAAATTTCATTGAATCAATTTCTAACAAGGAAAAAAAAAGGAGACTGTAGTGACTACATATTGTAGCAATGTTTTCAGAAAATTACATTTATTTACATTATCAGTCATCTTCTTTCATGATTTGAAACTCTTTTTGCCATAATAATGTGATTTGTTTCCACTGATTTTTGAAATAAGATTAAAACTTTCACCCGGGGGAGAGGAAGCTGCCCTCTTTCTCTCGAGGGTCATTGTCCATTCGAAATTCGACGCATTAATGATTTCTACCCTTTTATCAATTTATTAATAGTCATCAAAATATTAATAGAATAAATACTATAAATACTTTAACCGCTATTATGCTTCGTACTATGCATTCGTTATATTTTTAAGAGCTTTATAATTCAATGAATTACAATATAATGAAAACTTGTGATTTATAGCAATACCTAATACTGACTCTAAACATGTTCTTCATTTAAACGGTGTATTGCAATAATTGTTACACTATCATAAAACGATTTGTTAACTTATAAAAATTTCTAATCCCTATCAAAGTGATCATAAGCAGTTTTAACTATTTCCAAGGGTGAATTCAATAAGTTTTGGCAGGAGTCACACAGCATTTCGACCTAAGTTTTAGGTCCTGGAAAATTTAAATAAATAATTACATGATTGGAAGCGTTATATTCATCAGTAGCATCCATGCGCTTCCTAGGGCTCGAACTGGGGTCCACGACTAGGAAATTTAATTTTGTGCTCTATTGCGTACTCTACGTCTTTGGAGTGAAAACTTCTTTACGCACTTTGTGAACATTTTTTGAGATGGGAAAAAACAATTGAACTCACGACATTGCTACCGATACCTTGAAGCGAATTTTTTTTTCTGGTCCGTTGGGCATTTTTTGAGGTAGGGAAACAAAAATTTGCACACACTATTACCGTGTGTGCTTGCGTAAGCGATCGTGTATGGTGTGTATGTGGTCGTGTGTGTGCATGTGAAAGGGCAGAGTAGCTTCGTGTTCAGTCTGAAAAAAGAACCACAGCGGCAACTAAGGTCGAAAATGAAAATAAAAAGCTAATCGTCATTGCTCAAAAATAATTTATAAATAAATAACTAAAAATACAAAAATAAGAAAATAAAAATAAAAATAAATAACATATATAAATGAAAAAATTAAAGGAAAAAAAGAAAATGCTGCGGTAGCCGCCTTTTCGTATAAAACAAGTGATAAAATTTTCCTACATGACCTTAAAAATGATTATTTCATGGCAGGGCTACTAGCCACCTATATGGTTCACATTCCCGCTATTTATTCTAATACTAGGAGATTACCCATTGTGTAAGAGGAAAATATTTGCCAAGCTTTCTTTCTCACACATAGATGTTCATGATTTCAGCCCGAGGGGGAGTAAGCATTTGAAAAGCACTCAAGCGGATCACGTCCCAAGCAAAAAAAAAAGAAACCCCATGATGCACCCTTAATTGCGGCCTCCCATTGGCCTGTTTGTAGGTAAGGTTTTGTTATTTTCCCCTAAAAAACTGGTGATGGATTTCTATACGTATTGGGAAATATTCATGTACTGATTTTCTGAAACGTTGTGAACATTTCTGAAAAAAAATCTGGTATGGACCCCACACTACTTCCTTTTACGTGTAAATTTCTTAGTAGTTGCTTTAAGTGTTAAAAAAAGTGCTTGGAATGAGTAAGGTAACAATTCAAATATTTACTCCCCTAATCTACCACAAAACAATGCAAAAAATATTTTACAATGGTTATTTTTCTAAATATTGCTGATTTTAATATCATTTAGTGAATTTTTCGCAAAATATCGCCAATAGCGCCAAGTTGAACCCAAATTCAAAAAATAATTTTTTCGCCAAATTTGTCGCCAACTTGGCGTCAAACACTTGGTGACTAAAAGCTTGGCGACATATCGCCAAGTGGTGGCGCCAATTCATATCACTTGAGTCTGTATTGAAATTAACATTGATTTACCCCAAAAAAGGGGTAAAAGACCCCTTTGGGAACATTC
>JAXGGA010010514.1:0-46509 GCA_038373865.1 Uloborus plumipes | reverse complement strand
CTTTATAAAATGCCAATGCTTTTAACTAAAATATCGGTAAGTATCACCACAAATATCGGTAGTGTTATTAATGACAACGAAGTAATACTTAAAAGACATAATACAATGACTGGATGTCAGAATGCTCTATTAATACATTTTAAGTCTGGAAAAAAATATATTTTTATTCTTTAAATATCATCAAGCAAAAATGTTAAAAATCGATTTCCTTCCATGATTTATTTATTTTTCCAAATTATCAGTGAATTCATTTATTTTTTTTCATTTAGAGCAATTGAATGGCTTAAAGTACTTAACCTATATTTTATGGATTTTACGAGCAAATTATTCATTAATGGATATAATGATTTTTATGCTTGTGGTACAGCCTTATTCTTTATTTAGCATGCTTCTAAATAGTGATGAAAAAATGTACTGGAAAGTGTTAAATATATTTTTCCTTTCTAGAGGAAATAAAAAGTTAGACGAAAGGTACGCCATTTTTCAAGATTAAGAAATCTTATAAAGTTACATATTTTTAAAAGTCGATCGCTCATTTCGCGCAGAGGAACTATAGCTCACTTCAAATGCAAATTTGGATCTCATTTTTAGCCACTTATGCACTCAAAAAGTCACAACTTGTTTGTAATCTGTCCCAAGTAGCATACTTCGTTTTTTAAAGATCGTAAAATGGTTATTAACGTTGTAACAACCGCTTAAAAACGTTTAAAGGTTATTTGTGCTACCTGGGGTACGAAACTTCCAAAATAAATAAAAGCTACAATCATTACACTAAAAGCTCCATACGGATACTATTACTATTTCATAACAATGTCTGAGCAACTATGCTGGTGATGCGTGGAGGGAGTTTTGACTACTAATTTAACCCTCTCACGGACATGCACGTAATATCACGGTGTCTTTAAATCCTTCTCATAACGGACTTGTACGTAAAAAACTGCTAGGAAAAAATGGAACGATAGTGGAGTGGGGAAGCGAAGAATGGAACTTCACGGGGGGGGGGGGGGTAGCTTTTTCTTGGCAGCTTTTTGCAAGTCCGTTTTGAGGGAGACTTAAACAGACCGTGATATTACGTGTATGTCTGTGAGGGACTCAATGTTCACCTCAAATAAATTGTTCCACAAACTACTCATATTCTCGTGCATTCAAAAATGGCTCTGATAGCAACTGAGTTACCCTTTCTACCCCATGGCATTTTTTAAATTTGAAATCACAAGGCTGCTGTTCTAGTGTTTTAGTGATGGAACCTTACTTAAAGAAGATAAAATCTAAATTCTTCTCAATATTATGACAGCCATCAAATCTAAGCACACGAAATTTCCTTTCCTTAATGCAACGTCTCATCAAAATTCAAAGTTT
This sequence comes from Uloborus plumipes, assembly GCA_038373865.1. NCBI lineage: Eukaryota > Metazoa > Arthropoda > Arachnida > Araneae > Uloboridae > Uloborus > Uloborus plumipes. Next base: position 45,150 of record JAXGGA010010514.1, on the reverse strand, counting down.
TATTAGAATGTTATTTTAATGGTTGAAGCTGCTGCTTTTTTTAATAATAAGCATAACTTTTAAAAACGCTGTTTCTGTTGAAAACTCCATTTATACCTTTTATTTACTCTAGATCTACTCCAATACTTATTCCTGCACTTAGTTTTTCATATGAAATTCCTTTCAATTGTTATATGATGTACTCTCTGCACAAGAAGCCCGATGAAACCCCTAAAATGGTTCCAATATCGACAAGTAAGTTCATAAACAGTTACTTAGAAAAACAATTATCGAAGATTTTTTTTTTGAGTTATTCATATTAGCGAAACACTAAACTTAGTGTTAGCTCCTCTCGCTTCTACACCACAGAACTAGATTCAGTTCTTGATTTGAGCACACAGTGGGAATAAAAGCTCTCTCCTTTGTTTCCTGATTGTTTTCTTGATAGTCATCTGAAAAGGGAGGAAATAATGAGCAAATTAAGAAGGAGCTATGGAGAAAGTGTCAAGGAACTTGGTGAGTGCGGAAGGATAGTTGAGAAATTCTCAGGCGTTCGAGGTACTGCCTCTGACACAATTGGGTCTGGAGAATATTAGTAAATAGGCAGCTTCTTCTTTTGCATCCTGGATGTTTTCTTGTGTGCCATCTGAAGTTAAGAAGTAGCTGACTAGGTTGAGAGCTGCGGAGGAAGTGACAAGGAAGTTCATGGCAGAGAAAGAACAGTAAAGGGATTAACACAGTTAATCCCTTCAGTTGGTCCATAAAATGAGCACCATGCGTGCTTGGAAGCTTAACACTGGGGGCTCTGCGATTGGCTGACCACGTAACCGAAACATCTGCTTTTGTACCCTAGAACCGTCGATCACGAAAACTGAGATGGATCGCAGCAAGCCTTCTTCCCGGAGGGTGTTGAACAACTGAGTTCATTCATATTAGGAAAGGATTTTTCTGCGAGCCGTAACCACTAAGATGGATTTTTCTTGTTTGTAATTGTAATTTTTTGGCTTTACATTTCAGGTACTTAATCGGCGACCTAAAGTTATTTCTTTTATTCCATTAATTATTTGTAAAATACAAGTTGTAATGCCAAAAACATGTAGGTCGTGAGCAGTTGACGATAGGTTGCGGTACTGAAAAAAAAAAAAAAAAAAAAACTCAACCTCAAGACAAAAAAGGCAGAATGGGTTCAGATGATGAATGGCTGGTCAGATAAGATGGCGAGTGAACAACTTGCTTATCATCTTATCTTACACGTGTTTGAGTACTAATATATTTAAGTAAAACGATAGATATCAACAGTTGTGCAGGTATTATTTTCAAGCTTCGTATACTGCTGATACTGTTGAAACAAACCAAAAATGAAGTAACCCAAACAATTAATTCTCCAATTTCCTCTGAAATCCCTCCAAACCCAATCAAGTCAGCAAGGCTGCCTCCACAGCCTACCAATACTTCAAATTTCTCTGACTGCCATGAGCTTCTTTGTCACTTCCTCCGCAGCTCTCAACCTAGTCAGCTACTTCTTAACTTCAGATGGCACACAAGAAAACAGCCAGGATACAAAGGAAGAAGCTGCCTCTTTACCAATATTCTCCAGACCCAATTGTGTTAGAGACAGTACCTCGAACGACTGCGGATTTTTCAACTGTTCTTAATCACCCACCAAGTTCTTTGACACTTTCTCCATAGCTCCTTTTTAATTTGCTCTCCATTTCCCCCTTTTCAAATGACTATCAAGAAAACAATTAGGAAACAAAGGAGAAAGCTTTTTCCTTCACATAGACTTCGTTTCATAATGAGTAGTCAGTTACTTTATTTTTGTCATACTTGAATTTCTCATTATTTTCCTTTGATTGGTACAAAAACTGATGTCACGTGTAATTTTTCGAACAAAATTAGGAAAGGCATTTTAAAAGCTATTTTTTTCTGTTATCCAGTTTGATTTTTGCAATGAAGTTTGATGTTTTTTTGTACCGTGGTTTAAAAGAATTTTTTTTTACAGAGATTCATTTAGACTTGGATTTAGAAGTTTCTGAGTACCATCCGTCACATCTGTCCAGAGGCGCTCAGCTTAGCATCCATTCGCCGTACCACGTGCCCTCACCTGTTGGAGAAGGACTTTTCCTCAATATGGGCACCGTGTACCGAATTTACGTCAGATTGGTATGATGAATGCACATTTCTAACATTAAATTTAAATTTCCTTTGCAAAAATTTTTTTACCCACATTGACGACCTTAAAGGGTGGTTAAACTAACATATTGCAAAATGTAACCGTTTCGTAATCATCGTCAATTTCCGAGCGTTTCTACACGATAAAAGGAATATTAAATGTAAGCAACTGTTTCCATTTTCATTACTTTGGAAAAAACTAAAAACAACAATTTGTTTTGAGAACAACTGAATCAGTTTTTTTAACTTTAAGTATAAATCGTAAATAACATGATTTTGCATTATTACAAATTTCAAATAAAGCAATTCTTCTAGGATCTTCAGTCTTTTTTCTCCTATTTTCGATGCCAAAAAGGCGCTGTTAAATATTCACCAAAACCGATAAAACATTTCATGGACACTTATTGACTCATTATGTAACATTTCTATTGCATCTCAATAAAATATTTTTAATTCATTTTTTAAATTTTGTTAACAAAAAATGCATTTTTTCGCTTATTTTTCTGTTTTTTAGGTTCTTGAATGTTATTTTTTAACATTCAAGAAATTTTTTGTGAGTTCTTACTAGCTCATGGAGCAACTTTTTGCGTGCTATCCAAAAATAGATTTCCAAAAGAGTTTTTTTGGCCCACCCTATTATATATGTCACTACTTTGTAAAACGTAAAACGGAAACTAATCAAGAAATACGTGTTCTGTTATACTTGGTGCTTTGTCACTAGTCCTACAAGGAATAAGTATTACTTAGCGAATTTTGCTCACATTTTTAAGTTTGAAATTTTCTTTCTGCTAATTTTTGGTTTTCTAAAATAACTTTAAAATGTATTTCAGGCTGAGAAGAATCTACTCCCGCAGCCATTCAAAAGTAATTGTACACAGTATGAATCACAATGGAGGCAGAACGGAGGCACTGGTCCTATGACCGAAAAGGTTTCTTCAAAATTTTATTTTTTTCTCTGGTGCGTTATCATGAGTGACACATTTACGCATTGCATTGAGTTTGTTAAAAGAGAAAACTTTAAGTGTAAGAAAACTTAACTGCTAAAGTGTACTTAACTTGCTCTCACTCACAGTAATACGTGGAAAATACTGTATTCAATTAAGCATTGAAAAAATAGTGTTGATACCTTGCTAATATCAAATGTAACATTTTTAAAAAGTTCAAAATTCAACCTTAAACTCGAACTTATTCAAGTTAACAATGCATGATTCTTTAAATTCGAGCTAAATCAAGTTAACAATGTATGATTCTTTAACAGCCAGCAGAATAACACCATATAAGTTTAGTTTCCTTCTTTTTACAGCTCAGTGTTACGTAAAGTAGTATCAACTGTGTTATTATTCTGTTTCAAATGAATGTATGTGTATGTATTTCTTATACTTCACTTATAAATAAAAGAATGTACAAGGGTTGGACAAAATAAGATGAACACTTTAAAGCATCCAAAAAATATAGAACAGCACAAAAACTTCTCGGCGAATGTTTTTTAAATTTGGACCACAAAAAAAGATGCTAAAATTCACACACTGCCAAAAATGAACTATTGTTTTTACAGTATAATACTGGCAGCAGAGGTTCCTTTTTAAAACTATAAAATGCAAAGGAATAAACAGTAAAACTAGCAATTTTAGTTTATTACTGTAAAGCAGCAATTTTACAGTTCATTGCCACAATTTTACAGCTTATTACCATGAAATTAGCCGTATAATACTGGCAGCAGAGGTTCCAGGTTAAAACTGTAAAATGCACAGTAAATAACTAAAATTAGCAATGTTACAGTTTATTATTGTAAAATTAGCAAGTTTTACAGTTTGTTACTATAAAATTAGTTGTATTATGCTGCAAAATTCACATTTTTTAGTGTACTCCTTTAAATTAAAAAAAAAAGTGAACCAGTATACAGAATGTTACCGTGTGATCGCAATTTTTTTAAAGATAAGACTAAAGAAAGGTTGAAGAGTCTTGTCCATCGTAGAATGCAGATTTTCTTAAAAACATTACTTGTATCCATAAAGACATTAATATTTCTTTGGAAAATCCAAATATCTTCATAGGTTTACTCTTTATAAAAATTTAAAGTTTTTAGTTAAAACAAACGAAAGTTTCAAGAATTATTAGATGTGTAATTAAAACTGGGACTATCTAGGACGATTTCTGATCACTGTATTTCTGGGGTAGATAATGATCCCCTTATAGGGTCATTCCATGTCAAGTGATCCAACGTTTTTTACCTTACATTTTTGTATTTCTTTCACATTTGGCTCATCAATTGTACCCCTTGAGGTAATCAAAAGTCTCAATTTTTGGATTTTTATCTCTATTATTTTTTCATTTATGAGACTTTGAACTTTGGAAAAACCCTCGTTTTTCCATGGATAAGGGTACATAAAAGGGACCATAACTCGGCACCAAATATAGATAGAACAATTTGGTAAATGGCATTTTAAAGTACGTTAGTTGCCGCTTAATCGGATATGCAACATGACTAATTTGATAAAAATTTTCTTTTTCAAAAAATGAAATTTAAATTTCAAATTTAAATTTCTCAAAAAACATATAATGAATTTTTTTGAAAAAATTCTCAAAAATTTTTGTGTATTTCATCTATGTTTGTACAAATTTTTAGATTGGGATCTCAATGGGATCATATTTTTTTGAATTTTTGAATAAAACTGTATAGGAAAAAAATGATATTTTTTAGATTCTATTTATTTAAATACTAAGTTCTCTTGCTTGTGATGGTCTAAAAAGTAGTGAACAAACATGAATATGTTTAAAGTGAGCTAGCATGAGCTTATAGATTTGTCAGGTTCACCCCCTCCCCCTTCCTCCCCCGCACAACCACTCTTTTTTAATTCAAAACTGTTCAAAATGTTTAAAAAAAAAAACTCTTTGATACAAAATGAATAGTAAACTTTTTTAAAGTTGGTAAATGAGTTTCCTTATAACTAGACGAAGTATCCCCCTCCTCCACCCAAATATACCATTAACGCTGTACTATTATGACGTCTAACCTGGGGATTGAATTGACTATTATTTTTACTCTAGGTAAGTGAGCTAGCATTAACTTGTAGATTGGTCAGCTCCCCCTCCCTTCCTTCCTGACCCAACCATTTTCCCCCCAAACTGTTTAAAATGCTAAAAAAAAGCTTCTTTGATACAAAATGAACAGTAAACTTGTTTAAAGTTGATAAATGGGCTTCCTTATAACAAGGCAAAGTACAACCCTTCCCCCACCCAAATATACCATTAACGCTATACTAATATGACGTCTCACCTGGGGATTGATTTGAGGATTATTTTCCCCCTAGGTATATATTGTTTTTCAGACGAAGTGTTTCGTTTTCAATCCGAACTTCACAAAGTGTACTTCCATTCAAAATCTGAATTTAAACTTATGGTTCATTTCATCCCCTCCCCCAGCACCAATCTTCAATTTTGAAGGGAGGGAATAAATGGGTCGCCCCAAGATCATAGCAAACAGCAAAATAGCACTGTTTCCCCTTGTTCTCATAATGTTTTCCCATTATTTTTACACAAAACTGAAAAGAAATTAAAGTGTCACGTTATATGTCAGTCCCCATCACTGCCTTTCCTTTCTCTTATTGGACAAAGCTCATGAGCTAATAGGAAAGAGTAACAAACAGAACAAACTGAAACACTACCAGACATCAGTAGAGACTAAGGCTTTGAAATGGGGCTAGGCGGGATGATAAAAAAAATAAAAGTTTGGAGTGGAAAGGTAGGGTAAGGGGGGGGGGAGCAATCTGTAAAGAAGTTAAACAACATGTGAGGTTGTGCTCAAAAAAGCAGTGTTTGTTTAATATATATATATATAGATATATCTTGCTGCATTACTTTCCTTTACAACAAAATGAAAAAGAACACAAACGATTAAAAAAATTAAATAACAGCTGCACACTAGATAATGTGGAAAGATAGTTATGGGGACACAGACATATGATCTGATATTTTGATTTATTTTCAGTTTTGTGCGAAAAGAATAGAAAAAACGATGAGAACAAGGCGAAACAGTGCTATTTTGCTGTTTGCTATGATATTGGGGCGACCCATTTATTTCCTCCCTTCAAAATTGAAGATTGGTGCTGGAGTAGAAGATGAAATGAATCATAAAGTTAAATTTCAGATATTGAATGGAAGTACACTTTGAAGTTCGGATCGAAAAGAAACACTTCGTCTGAAAAACAATATATATACCTAGGTGTGAAAATAATCCTCAACTCAATCCCCAGGTTAGACGTCATATTAGTATAGTGTGAATGGTATATTTGGGTGGGGAGGGGGATACTTCGTCTAGTTATAAGGAAACCCATTTCCCCACTTTAAATAAGTTTACTATTCATTTTGTATCAAAGAGTTTTTGTTTTTTTTAAACATTTTGAACAGTTTTGAATTAAAAAAGAGTGGTTGTGCGGGGAAGAAAGGGGTAGGGGGGTGAACCTGACAAATCTATAAGCTCATGCCAGCTCACTTTAAACATATTCATGTTTGTTTACTACTTTTTAGACCATCACGAGCAAGAGAACTTAGTATTTAAATAAATAGAATCTAAAAAATATCATTTTTTTCCTATACAGTTTTATTCAAAAATTAAAAAAAATATGATCCCATTGAGATCCCAATCTAAAAATTTGTACAAACATAGATGAAATACACAAGAATTTTTGAGAATTTTTTCAAAAAAATTCATTATATGTTTTTTGAGAAATTTAAATTTGAAATTTAAATTTCATTTTTTGAAAAAGAAAATTTTTATCAAATTAGTCATGTTGCATATCCGATTAAGCGGCAACTAACCGTACTTTAAAATGCCATTTACCAAATCGTTCTATCTATATTTGGTGCCGAGTTATGGTCCCTTTTATGTACCCTTATCCATGGAAAAACGAGGGTTTTTCCAAAGTTCAAAGTCTTATAAATGAAAAAATAATAGAGATAAAAATCCAAAAATTGAGACTTTTGATTACCTCAAGGGGTACAATTGATGAGCCAAATGTGAAAAAAATACAAAAATGTAAGGTAAAATTTTTCTCAGATTTTGGATCACTTGACGTGGAATGACCCCATATTTGTCAAAAATATTATTTTTAAAAATAAAATATCAAAGATTTCCTGAAAGTACAGAATGCTTTATTTCAGTATGAATACATTTGCGAAATTGTAATATGATGCTTAGTTTTAAAAATTAAGCATTTTCAAACTACTTTTTATTTTTTTATTTGAAAGATAGGTTACTTAATATGCATATATTTGCAAAGATCATCCCAATTCTCGTAAAAAGAGTTATCAACTCAATTAATAAGTTACCATAACGCATTAAATGCTCTATTCATCCATTTTCCTGTTCTAATCTTTTTACGAAATTGCCTCTCAAAATTTTTAAGAGAATATCTAAAATTTTATAACACTTATTTTATTTTTAAGACAACACAATACATACACCACTACATTAAAATATACATTTCTCTTTTAAGTTTACGACGCAATCCTCATCGGGTGCCATCAGCGCCCTCTATAAATTATATCTCTGTATTCTAACACAATAGCATAACGTATAGAGAGAGTACATTTTGATCAGTGCTGCCACAGCTATTGTAAGTATACTGCAAATTATGTCAAACATACCTTTTAAAAATGAGAACTGATTTCCAAAAACAATATATGCCTATCTTCCATCTAATAAAATAATTAGTACTGTTCACTACGTTTTCAGATGTGCAAAGAAAAATGTAGACTAGAGAAATCTTTGTTTCTCTTTGGATGTGCTGAACGAAGAATAGACTATCCTCACAACGAAACAATTTGTCTCGAGCGTAAGTCAATGTTTCAGAAATTGGTTTCGCTTTAAAATCTATAGCTATTTAGGATCCGGATTCAGCAAACACTAATTCAAAATGTTTACCATTGCAGCTATCAGCAATTTTGCCAAAGAAACCAGATTCGAATGTGCTAAAAGTTGTTCATCACCTTGCAAGTATGTAATTTTTTAAAAAAACTTTGATCAACTATTGCAATTGCAATCCAATTTATATGCATTTTAGAACTTAAATAAATCAGCTCTATGTAACATTTTTAGCTATTTTTCTCTTTGTGTAGAGCAAATAATCATCCAGGAAAACGTTAAGCCACAATTTATCTTTTTTATTTATAAAATCTATTGGACTAATATTGCAACAGTTTTATTATATTTATTGGTATAAAACAGGAGAAACATTCTAAAACTATTCTATTTTTATCCGAAATAAGGAAATAATAGTTATTAAATCCATTTAACATGAATTATAAGTCTGCTTTTCAGATTTCCAGCTATTAGGTTGGTGCGTATGAAATGTCGGATTCTTAAGTGATTGTATAAAACTGCATATCTTTCTTCAAAAGCTGTTTATTCAATCAAAGTATGCTCCATTCGCTTCAATACACTTCTCCCAACGAGATTTTAAAGCGTAGATGCCTGTCTTAAAAAAATTTTGGTCTTTAGAATTAATAAACTCTGATATCGAGTTTTTTAGACTGTCTTCTTTTTCATAGTGTTTGCCCCTTAAAAACAGCTCTAAATGCTTGAAAAAATGAAAATCGGTCGGCGAGAGATCCGGTGAATATGGTGGATGCTGCAAAACTTCATATTTCAGTTCGTTCAGTTTCACAATTGTTTTGTGTGTCGGCAGAATTCATATCGGCAATAAACTCAAAAGAAATAACAAAAGGGAAGACCTTCGAGAAAACCTATTTTGCTGAAATGAGTCTCTGGCAATGGACAATACGACTATGAATAAGGTTATGCCAAAGACAAAAGTATAACGAAAACAGGGAGACAAACGTCCGCATGTAAAGAGAATCCGACATTTCATACGCACCAACCTAATATTTATGGTAATTTTGAACTACGTTGGAAGTGGTATGCAAAATAAGTTATTTTTATAAAATTAGTACAGCGTCAACGAAACAAAATAAAATTTTTAAATGTTTAAAAACTATCCTAGTATATTTCACAATATGATAAGACTTATCTTATTCACAATATTGCGTAGAAGATTGTAATGTAGGTAAAGCATTTTAGACAACTTCAGATTTAGCTTCCAAATAGTAACTTCAAAGTTATTGAATGATGCTTTGAGCAGTGTACTAGGATAAAAGCACCAGTAGTCGGCCATTTAAGAGTTCCTTTGTTGATCTTCGTTAACCAAGAAATTTCAGCAATTAGTACAACAACAAAAACACCGTAGAAGTTTAGGCTATACTTTTGTGACAGAGATTCACTACCTTGTTTCAGAAATAAAAACCTTTTTATATTAAAATCCAAGTCATATGTTAATACGAGTAAGCGCTCCAGTAGTCGCACACCGAAATCCAGTGCTCGGCCACTTTGTGCTCAGTAGTCGGCCATTTTATTTTCATGGACCTTATGTGATATGGGTGATTGAATTGAAACACAAAATTTAAGGGGAAATTTACAGCACAGTATTATACATAGTCTGGTCACATTTTTCGTGGTACCTCTGGTACTCGGCAGCGTAGATGACCTTGTAGTGTATTTCTTGATACATCATGTGCTCTACTTATTTCTTTAACTATTAATCTACCATTATGAATTTTATACAGTACACTTAGCACAATACTCTCGGGGTATTGATGTAATTTTCGTTTTTATAATTCAGATGCCTAAAAAGCTTCATTTTAAAAACTGCACGAAAAAAAAAAGTATTTTTTCTTTTAAAAATATGTTTATATCAAGAAGAAAATAATTTAAAACATCAAAAGAAGCTTTAAAAGGGTAAGAACATAAATGACGCAATACTTATTTTTTCTCCAAAATACCCCCCCCCCCTCCATCCTTTTATCTCAACGTTTCACAATTCACGTTATTCAATCCACTGTCACACTATAATATACAAACGTATTGTTAGAAAAATGCTTTTGCGTGAACTAAAATGTAAAAACAAAACACATTTTCTTGTTACCTCCCCCCTCCCCCCTCATCTGCCACAAACTGTCACAGTTAAACTAAGCACCCCTCCCCTGTCAAAGCGTGACATCATTTCACGACGATATCTAAAAAATAAACTATTTAAGTTTGTGTTGAGGAAATCTAGTTCTGTATGTATATTTGTAACCGTCGGCCAGAAGCCCCCACAGCACCTACAGACTTGAAACTTGGCATAAAAATTTGAATGTATCCCCGTGAAATGCACTTCGAAGGTCGAATTCTAAATTTCGAATTAGTTATTATTTAATTGATTAATTAGTCTCATTTTTGGTGTGTCTGGCATAATTGAGGGGGGAAACTTTCCCCCACCCCATAACATTTTATACCGCTGGAAAGGATTTTTATTTCTGAAAAAGAAAAGTTTTAGCACGTTTCTCTCCGTTAATTAGAACAGGTGATATTAATTACTCAAATTTTGTGAATTTTCAAGGATTAACTCGGTACGCAAAACTGAAACATTAGGTCTATTTTTCAGACAAACTGCTCTTTTGTCCCTGAAGTTACAAAGTGGTTTAAATTTTCGTATAGAGTTAAGCCTTGAAAATTGACTAAATTTGAGCAATTAAAACCGCCGGTACCTAACTTGGTGTCTTTTTGATTTATTTGGCGACTTGCTTTATAAACTTAAGAAGGACTTTTAGTGGAATTCAAAAGGTTGTGAAGCACATTTAAATTAAAGAATATAATAATTTTACTTTAGAGGGTTAGAGTGAATTTAACTTTATTCAGTTGACTTCCTTTGCATCGCCGTGTGGGTACAGCTAGTAAATGCTAAAATAAATGCTGTTGCAACATAGTACTACAAAATATTACATATACATATTTCTGGCTTTAAAGAAACTTAAAAAATAAATAAAGCTTCTGAAGTTAAGCATTTAAGTAGCACTTACGAAAGATGCAAGAAATGACAAGATAAACGAAATTTGTATAAAATTTACTTGGGGAGGTAAAAAAACAGGAAAAACATTATGGTAAACAGCAGTTTTTGACCACAGAATCAAGAAATGAAAAACTATTTTACTTTTTATGTAAACATAAAGACTGAATAAAAAAGAGTCGATACAATTTATGATCAGATCAATAATTACGTCGGCACTTGACTGTGTGGCTCAAGTTTATTATTAGAATGTAATTTCAACACAGTAACATGAAACTAAATTTGTAGCTTCAGAAATAATTTCTTCCAAAACTGCAAGTAAAAATGCATTTAAAAATACACTGAAAGAAATATCCATCAAGGATCCACATCTAGCACATAATTTTCCACTGAAACAAAGATTATTTGTTTTGATATTAATTGAAGTAAGATGAAATATGGAGGTAAATTGATATTGGGATGTCATGAAGGTAATCTTGCAGCTTTATACAAGAACATTAGTAAACAAGGTATAAACTGGAAAATAAACCAAAATTTAGTGTGTTGTAATGTAACCATGTAATTTTGAAATGATTTCATCACCATTCTGATCATCCAGTGAAGAAAACTTAAGAAATTAAACATTTCGTGGGAATCAGTAATAAAAATGTACCAACATTTGAAACAATTAGCCTAAATAGAACACAGGAGTCTTGTACCTTTGGTAAAGCAAAAAGTTTAGAATACTAGCAATAGAAAAAATAACCACATGCTTGACATTCATTAAATTACTTGAGCCTATGTAACTACTGAAGTAATGAATATTATCACCCTATTTTTGTAGTGTTTATTAACTGCCAAATAAGTATCATTAGAAGTCAAATCACTCGTTTTATCAATTTCATCAGCTTAAGACAATTTTATAAGAAAAACTATTAAATCACAATTTGGTAATAACTAGCTGAGTATAAAAACTTATAACCTTAACTCAACGGCAGAGTCTATTTAAAAATCTGTTTTTAAGAATCTTTAATTAAGATCACAACACTAGAAGCAATAAAATGTCGAAACAGCTCTTTTTTCAAAAGAAGTTTAGGCGCTAAATTTTAAAAAAATTTTCGAGAAAAAAACTTTGGAAAAGGAAGTTTTACTCAAAACAATTAAATTTTCGTTGTATTTCAGTACCTTAACTTAATTTTTATTTGATGAATCCATATTAAGAATGAAAAGCCATATGAAGAATGTGGCCGACTATTGGGTAAATCATCCAAACAGCTTATAACCAGTTGTTGGCCTGCCGTGGCCAACTATTGGAAATGCAGAAGAATTCTGTACCCAGTGGTCGGCCACCCCTTTACAGAACAATTGAATCTAACCAGAAGTTTGCTTTTTCATTGAAACAATATGTTAGACATAGTGTTAAGCTAAAAGTTACTCAAATTCACTGTAAAATGAAATTAATAAGTGTAATTACCATTTTAAAGAATACGTTCAAAATTAAATGACTAATTACTAATTCAAAAAAAATACCCAAAACTTAACTGCCCCTTGTTGATGATTGTGGATAGTTATATGAATGTGTGAATGCGTCATATCTGATTTTGAGTGATACATATACTATTTAAAAGGAGTTTTACGTCATTGTAGCCGACTACTGGGGCACTTACCCAATATAGGGTAAGTGCCCATTGTCATTGTTTTTCTTCTAAAATAAGTCGTTAAAAACTTATTGTATGCCAGGAAGTTTTTTTTTTAAGTCTAATGCGCTGAAAAAATTGAAGTAGCTCTAACCGCAATGCTCAATATTACCCTGAATGACTGCACAGCAAAATCTTTTTATTTTATTTTGCATTGGTTGTAAGACTTCAATTTACTTGTACCTAATTAATTCCTTCACATGGAATAGAAAATAATCACAAGTAATAGCACCTGTTCTGTTTATTTTAGTTTTCGAATAAATGCATTTTTCATAATTTTTTTTCTTACAATCTTCGCAAGAAAAAAAATTTAATTTTCATCATTTTTAGCCTACTTTCCCGTTAAAAATAAAAGAGACGAAAAAAGCATTAAAATTGGCTTAATGCATCTAAAAAATGTCGCCAAGTCCAAAAAATATCGCCAAGTCCAAAAAATATCGCCAAGTTCAAAAAATATCGCCAAGTAAAAAAAAGTCAAAAAGAAACAAAAAAATGAAATAAATATCGAAAAATTAAAAATTTGAAAGTAGGGTATTGAGATGGGGAATTTGTGCGTCGGTCGGTCTGTCGGTCGGTCGGTCTGTCGGTCTGTCTGTCCCCCCCTAATAACTTTTGAATGAACATTCCGATTTGGACAAACTTTTTTTTGTTGGAAAGATCTCGGCGAGTACAGCTCATTCCCATATTTGATTTTTCGATTTGAACAATTTTTGGTTCAACTTTGAGCCGTTCAAACAACCGGTCCCGCGATACTAACTTTTGAATGAACAGTCCGATTTGAACAAACTTTTTTTTGTTCGAAAGGTCTTTTCAAGGATACTTCATTCCCGTATCTACATTTTCGATTTGAACAATTTTTCGTTCAACATTGAACCGTTCAAGCAACCTTTCCCCACCTAATAACTTTTAAGTGAACCGTCCGAGTTGAATAAAGTTTTTTTTGTTCGAAAGATCTTATCAAGAATACTTTATTCCCGTTTTTAAATTTCCGATTTGAGCAATTTTTCGTTCAACACTGAACCGTTCAAACAAGCTCTCACCCCTAATAACTTTTGAGTGAACCGTCCGATTTAAACAAACTTTTTTTTGTTCGAAAGATCTCGGCAAGGATACTTCATCCCCGTTTTTAAATTTCCGATTTGAACAATTTTTCGTTCAACATTGAACCGTTCAAACAAGCTCTCACACCTAATAACTTTTGAATGAACAGTCCGATTTAAACAAACTTTTTTTTGTTCAAAAGATCTCAGCAAGGATGCTTCATTACCGTATTTAAATTTTCAGTTTGAACATTTTTTTTGTTCAACATTGAACTGTTCAAACAACCTTTCCCCACCTAATAACTTTTAAGTGAACCGTCCGAATTGAATAAACTTTTTTTTGTTCGAAAGATCTCGGAGAGGCTCATTCCTATATTTCACTTTTCAATTTGAACCATTTTTCGTTCAATGATGAACCGTTCAGAAAACATTTTAACATGAGCGCCTACGGAGAAATTTAAATTGAATGTTGATTCTGAACTTCAAGGCGGATTTCCTTCAAACTAACTTTGTAAGAAAATGGTTTTGATAAATAATGTATTGTAAAGTACTTTTTTGAATAATCTTCTGTGAGGACTCTGATTCCGACTCCGACTCCGCAAACATGGCGGAAATGCAGTTTCAGAAAAAATGACTGACTGGGCAGACGATTTTTTGTATATTTATTTATTTGTTTTGTTTAATTTATTATTATTTTTTTTACCAGACGATTTTTTTTGTTAACAAAAATTTTTCATTCACGAGAGCATTTTATTCCTTATTTATATTTAACAACTGGCAACGGATTAAAAATGAAATTCAAGACATTTTATTAACGAACGAGTTTTTTTTTCTTTCTTTGATAAAATGTGTTTTGAAGTTCTTTGTACTTTTATTTTATTTATTTATTTTTTCTTTTGAAAACGATTGTGGAATTTTTCTACGGAAGAACTATAGCAGTTACATTCTTTTAAAGGTGCGACAAAACTTTATTGACTCGTTTATTTACTTTTTACGTGTCTATTTTATCTGATGAGAGGGGTATATTTTGCTTTCAGAAATCAGCTTTAAGTGCAAAAAGATATGTTTGACATAATTTTTAGTTTTAGATAATCAAGAGAATATTGATCAGATGCTACAATGCCTATGTCGATGTACGGGAAAGTAGGCTCGTTTAGTTCTTGACAGAACTTCTTGTTTCTTTTTAAGGATGAGAAGATATGAACTTCAAGTTCAAGAAGCTGATAGCGAGGGAAGTAGGGTAAATGAATTAGTTATTTTTTTTACTTTCAATTACTATTTTAATTACATGATGCACACTGAAAAATAAATTGTTGTTTTTACAATATAATATAACACAGTAATAAAGTGTAAAATTAGCAAATTTACAGTTTATATGAATTCCATTTCATTCGTATTCGTTTGATGTTCAGGAATCTACATGGAGGGAGAGGTGTAGGAATATCTAAAAAAACCCCCAAAGAGGTCTATCTATACATATGAATTTGGAATCGTAAAATAGCTCTTTTCAGCCCGTTGATGGGAAGTTCTACACTACAACCTTTTTTTCCCTTTCATTTAATCCTGATTGTTGAACATTCATCAGCTGACAAATATTTATTTTCGTGATATACCCTGCAGCTCTGGGAACGTTGATAGTTAATTATAATTTAAAAAATGATTGGAAATATTCAAAGTCAGATTTGCAAAATTTTCTCAAGTACACAAGAAATATAATATTGAGGTTACTTATAAATTACAGCCCACAAATGTTACAAAGAAATCACCTCGTCAGCTAAGGTTTAAGAGGCTATAAACTCCACGATTAGTTCCTAACGTGAGTCGCATTCTTTTTTTAGAATTTGATGTTTTCGAACGCTTCTAGAATTTCAGAAAATGCAGTGTTCACCGACTGCACTCCTCGGAAAATTGAAAAACGTAAAAATTACTGACTCAAAATATGATTTGTTAAGCACTATTTTGCCACAGCACTGGCATAAAGTTAGTTTAGATGTTAGGTGAGGGTGGGGGGACACATTAAAAAAAAAAAAAACAGTACATCAACAGCGGCCTACCTTAAAAATATCCTAATGCAAAAGAAAAATTTGCAAGCTTGAATTATTCATTATTAATTTATATTATAAATCCAACCAGTAGTGCTTACATATCAGTAGTGCTTTTTTTTTTCTAAATACGCCATCCCTTTGTACATATTCAACAGTGTTAAATTTAACAAATTAGGGGATGACGTAAGTGAAAATTTATAACAAAACCCATATGGGTAAACAATCAAAATTTGAATGTTTATAATTGAATGTGGGTTGTTTTGTAAATTTTCACTTACGTCATCCCATAATTTGTTAAATTTAACACTGTTGAATATACACAAAGGGATGGCGTATTTAGAAAAAAAAAAAAAAAAGAAAAAAAAATGCTTTCATATCGCAATGCAGTCGTTGCGTGTCCTAAGCATAAGGTACATTGAGGTTAATTTATTAGTATTTGGCGAATTTAAATGATTACGATATTTTTGTTTACTGTGATACATTCTAAAAGGATAAAGAATCACTCTACTCGATCTCTTTGCTTGGTATTTAAAAAAAATGATCGCATATCAACCCGGAATTCAAATGAGATAACCTTAACCTTCAAAATGCGTTCCAAAAATATCCATAAATTATGCAGTCATTTACTGATCTCCGGATATTGCTGATTGCATATCTATCTGTAAATCAACTCCCTGTTAGCTAATGAAGATGTTTCCAAAATCTGATTTTAATTCCCGCTGTAAAAGCTATTTTTATGTTTGCAAGTGATCGAGACATCAAATATCAACTTTAGCGAATACTCATTTTGCGGTGAATTTTCATGAAGCAATTCATTCCGCGTGGGCGAAACGATTGGATACCCCAGCGAAATATCTCTTTCAACTAACGAGGCCTTTCATCTTTTTCTATCATGCAAGCAATTAGCAAACTGGGTCATCTGTTCGATAAAATATTTTTCTTTCGGTGGGCGCTGCTCCCATGTCAAAAATATACATGTTTACCGAAAATATTCCCTTTCTATGTCTGAAACTAGTTTCAGAAAAGTTGACGGTCTCATGAGTGAAATGAAATAAAAATTGAAAGCCTTTGGCATTCATTTGAATTTTGACGTCTTAAATTCAAATGACATTTTTCGTCATCGCGAATTGCGATAGGACACCTCCCGTTGAATTAATTGTTTCTACAAATGAATAAATATGGAAGTGGAGAAGAAATTCGCAGCCGTCATTTTATGACTGATGATTTTCTGGACTACTTAACGCGAGGCATATATACACATATTTGTGTTGAAAGGAAATAAAAACATCCATCATTGAAGCATTTGGCATTCATTTGAATTTTGACTTCTTGAATTCAAATTATGTTTCGCCATCGCGAATTGCGATAGGACACTACCCGCTGAATTTCTTGTTTCTACAAATGAATAGAATGGAAGTGGAGAAGAAATTCGCAACCGTCATTTTATGACTGGTGATTTTCTGGACTACGTAACGCGAGGCATATACTATCCGTCCGTGAAAGCAGCGCCTAGCACTAGCGAACCATTCCGCTTAAGAAAGGGGTGATGGGTAGTGAGTGGGAACGTTCCGAAGTTTTCAATTTGAAACTTGCATTTTTTTGACATATTCAACTAAATTATGTACTTGAAATTAACATCGTCCTACGTTGTTTGATATGGCTTAAAATGTTTCTTATTACTATTCCCCTTATTGTTATCTTACCTATCACTCCTATTTTGGTAAGATCAGTGAAGACTTGAGGCATGCGTAAATACGCGAAAGGTTTTACCTAAGATCAGACAGTATACACATATTTGTATTTAAAATTTTGATTTGAATGCGGTGTAAAATTATGGTTATTATAGCTAATTTTCAGCCGTATACTTATAATAAAGATCAATGCTTACAGCGTACAGTTTTAGTATTTTTATTGCTTTTGAGGCTTGATTTGATTTCAGACAGTGACTCAAAGGGGGGAGGGATCAATGTCCTCCAAAGCCCTTGTTTTGGCACATTTTATCTATCATAATATGGAAGTTTTCTGCAGTTAAGAATGTTAGCATATGACTCCCCCCTCCCTTTCCTTTCACTAGAAGGTGAATTCTGGCTATGCTAGTGATTTCAGCTGATTGGGAGAGAGAAAAAGACAACGCAATACTGCCGTGTGAAGCTCAAAAATGGTATATGCAGTAGAGATCAAACTGAGAAAAAACTCTTTAAAATTTTGTACCCCAATGTATTTGATTTGGGTGACACTTTTTCAGGAATTGAAAAAAAAAAAATGTTTTTTTTTTCTCGAATGACCATAACAAATTGTGTGTGGGTAAAATACGACACAAAGAACCACCTAATAATATAATAACCGATAAATAAACCGATAACTCAATTTTGTTGAAAAGTGCAGTTACGGCTTTTGTGCTTAGCACGGCAGAATAGTTTTCCCCAAGTATCTAGATTTTCACTGCTAAATGCAATTTGAGAGTTTTTTCTATATCGCTTCCTTTTGGAACTATATATTAATTTAGTAAAAGATGAAAAGCAAAAAAATAAAAAACACTCTTATCCTTTTTCTCTCACGAATAATTTCTTAGTCATTGCTTAGAGATAATGCTTACTAATGAAAAATACGATAGGCTATAGGATTTTAAATATGCTGATTCTCTGCCTTTCTCTGATTTTTGTTTTTTGCTTCTTACTGTTAACTATGATGACTAGAACAATAAGAGGGAGGAATCCGAATAAAATACTTTCGGAATTTCTCATTCAAAAACTTACATTTTTTTAAAAATAAATTTTCTACACCAATACAATAAACAAATTAATTTTTTATAATTTTCTTCCTAGAAAAGCTGCGTATCTACAAATGACCTATCGTAAGTATATCGCTTTATAATAACAGACTAAGTAACAAATTAAAATATATGTACTCCTTTGGAGTTCGAATCTTAGGAGCTCAAAGAGAAGAAAGGAAAGAATAATTAATGAACTAAAAAAATACTAAAAACAAAATTCAGTTGTTTAAAAAGAAAACAACATTGGATAGATACATTTTGCTTATATTTTTTAAAGTTGCCAAAAATATATTTCGGCTTTGCTTCAAATAATCTTTATGATCCTGGACACTCAATGTAGAGGTATCTATGGTTAGAGGGAGGGGGGGGGGGTTAGTTGTTTTTAGGTTTCTTCTCTTTTTAAAGGGGAGGTGCTCTCATTTTTTGAAGTTCTTCGCTGTATTTGGGGATGCCCCATTGCCTTTTGGGATAATGCACCTCTGACCCCCTAACTTAATAAGGAGTTTTTTTGTAATTTATTTGATTTTACTTTAGATTTGTTGTATATTACACCCCATGGGGTCAAGTAGTCATAAAAATACGTGAAAAAGAAAGTGTCATAATAAGTATATCAGTTTCTTTCATTCCGAAATTCAATGCAAAGTGTTTTTTTACTATGTAATGCTATATAACGACAAAAAATTTGAAGTGTTTAAATAATTTAACTTATTTATTCTTAAACAAAACTAAAAACATGGATTTCATGATCAATTTATCTCATAAGATCTTATATTTCATAAAGTATAGCGCTGATAATATTTAGCCGACCATGAGAAGGGGGAGGGAGCAAGTTAAAATGTTACTCTGATTTATAGTGGTTTTGGAGGCGTTCAGTTTATGAAAATTCATTAAACATCGTTTATAATTAAAATGGTTTTTAAATAAAATGAGGGTTGATTGTATTGATAATAAAAAACTGTTTACTACTTACGCTACGGTTTCATTTCATTCTGACCAGGTAATCAAATGAATAGTGTCACTATGAAAAATGTTGAAAAAGGTTGCAATCAAAAGGGCTTAGTGAGATATTTTTATGTTTGCCTTCAGGCCTCCGTTATTGAAATATAAACTTTTAAAGTCTGTCAAAACTTTACGAAAAGCCGCCAAATTTCGAAAGCTTCGGTGAGTGATAGAAGTCATCTTTCACTTTGTAGACGCATGTACTTCAACACGCAGAATGTGAAGCGAGAAACTTTCAGTTTCTCGCTAAGTCTTTGAATTAGGCGCTTTTTGTAGCCGCCAAGGCGGTCGCCTAGATACCTGGTTTGATGGTGAGTTTACAGGTGTTCTGGAGCAGTTAGAGTGACATACATACATAGGTAGATACATTCAGTTTTTAATAACATAAGATATCTCAATAATGGCCTAGTATTTTTTGCTTCAGAAAATGTCTCAATAAGCTCTTTCGATCGCTACGTGCTTTCGCTTTTTTCACCAAGACACTGATTGTATGGTTCCCTGGTGAGAAGCAGAAAAGTCATGCATGGTGGGCGAAAGGATTAGGATTTTGACTTCGAAAATGCAACTCTGGCTGGAAATTGAATTAAATATGCAACGTCACACTTAATTGGTACTTTGAGCATCTAATTTTGAGTCATTTTTCTACAACTTAAGATTTCTTTGCTCTCCATATCATTCCTTTTATACTTTTTTAAAAAAATATTCTGTATATTATTATTCTGTATTTTAACCGCCTCAGTTCACCTTTTTCAGCTACTCAGAGTGGAATACGTCCCTAGATTTGAAAGTAAATATTGTTTGTCTTGATTCGAACAATGATTCCTCTTATTTCGTAAAAAATACTTTTGAAACACCCTGTACGTTAGAACTTTGCTCTCGATCTAAATCTTTTTCACTGACTGATATAGTCATGATCATCTCCAGCTGTCTTCAAGTGACGATCCTCAGAATTCATTTTAAATTTTTAATATTCGATGCATTACTGAAGTTATGAATATGCTTTGCTACTATGCTGCTATAAACTCATGATTGTTTTTTTTTTTTAGATGTGCTACTCTTGTTCACATACACTTTGAAAACCTAGAAATTACAACTTTTACCTACAAACCACGATTTGAGGTAAGAAGAAATACATGCTGTTATAATTTAATAGTTTACTAAGTTTTAATCCATTGACATCGCACTAATCGAACACATACATAAGTATTTTTTAATTTTTTTTTTCTTTTCTTTTTTTTTTTTTTTTTTTGAAACATGAACTGGTGAAATCGATATTAAAGCATTAATTTACAAATTAACGCTCATTTCATCGTTTTTTCTAGCTTGCTATCTTAATTTTGATGCATATTAATTAACGTTAATATCGTATAATATTTTGATGTTTTTTTTTCGTTTTTTGCTTACAAAACAAGTACTGATAAAATCAATATTCTTATAGGATTAATTTGCAAAAAATTTCTCGTTATAACATTGATTTTGTTGGTTTCTGCAAAACGGTAAGAACCACTCATTCTCAAGTTTACTTAGGTCAGTAAAAAAATCTCACACCTTTTATCGCGATTTTCGACGTACTCCTCATTTTATCACCATCACACTTCACCATACTGCCGTGCAAAAGTCGTTGCTCCACTTTTTAACGAAATTAAGTTATTGTGACCAGATGCTTCTTTGTAAGGTATTTAATCAAAATACAATGTTGTACGGTCCTTTAAGAACGGGAAATATTTTTTTTTTAAAGTTCTGATGCGTTTAACTCGGCAGCATGGCCCTCCCCCCTTTGTGTCATGTCAAGCTGCTTTTCATGTACATATTCTAACAAAAAATACGTGATGTGCCACTTCTTGTTACCCCCCCCCCCTTCCCTCGTTAAACTGCCACGTTTTCACGAGCCCACCGCACTCTTAAAGCATCATTTGTGGATCCACTGCAAAAAATAAAATGCTGTTTTTACAGTATAATACAGCTAATTTTATAGTATTATACTGTAAAATTGCTAATTTTGCAGCGATAAACTGTAAAATTGCCAATTTTACAGTGATAAACTGTAAAATTGCTAATTTTACAGTGATAATCTGTAAAATTGCTAATTTTACAGTGATAAACTGTAAAATTGCTAATTTTACAGTAATAAATTGTCAAACAACTACTTTTACAGTAATTAACTGTCGAATTGCTAATTTTACAGTTTATTAACAATTATCAACATATAAATTACAGTTTATTAATTATCATTCTGCAATTTTAAACTGGAACCTCTGCTGCCAATCTTATACTGTTGTTTGTACAGTATAATACAGCTAATTTTAAGGTAATAAACTGTAAAATAGCTAATTTTACAGTAATGAATTGTAAAATTGCTAAGTTACAGTTCATTTCTGTGTATTTTACAATTTGAAACTGGAACCTCTGCTTTCAGTATTCTACTGCAAAAGCAAGTTTATTTTCGTAGTGTAGTGCTCTTATTATATTATATATATATATATATATAAAATATATCAGGGCCATATTTAAGGGGAGGGTATTTAGGGTTCAAACCCGTTCCGAAAATTTTCAAAACTATTCCACAAAATGCTTTTTAATCCTTTTTTGCTGAAAAATATTCTTGCTATTTTATTTTCTTATTTTCTTATTTACTTTTAAATTTCATCTGAAAAATGAAATTATCATTATTGAAGGATAGTACACATTAATTGATTTATCTGCAGTATTTATCTTTAATGTCGTTTTTGCGAACATAATTTCATGCACAAGAATAAACCTTTTTAACTAGGGCGAAGATGCTTTGTACACATCCAAATTTTTTCCTTCATTGAAAAGATACGTTATTTTATTTTTCATGTTAATGCCCCTTAAGCATCTACTGTAACAAAAAGCAATAGATTAATATAGAACATGAAATCAAATTGCATATATGATATAGATTTCACGAGAAATATGTTGGTAAAACCCTCCCCGAAACAATAGTCTGATTACGGCCCTGACCTGATATATATATATATATATATATATATATATATATATATATATATATATATATATATATATATATATATATATATATATATATATATATATATATATATATATATATATATATATATATATATATATATATATATAGGTAAAATGTGAAAATAAGATGTTCTACATTCAATCAGCGTATAATTGCTGCTAGAGCATTAAATGTATTCTAAATATTAGGTGTTCATATATGAAGTCCGCCCTCGGGCGTGTACGAAGTCAGTGTAAATAACAACAATTAGAAAAAGTTTTGAAAAAAGTTATACGTGCAAAAACGTTATAAATTCAAAAATGTAATACGAAAATATTTCAGAAACAGCTAAAATTTCTAAATTTTACTGGGCAAGTTACTGCTTCGTCTACGGAGAGTGGAAGCAGTTGGTAAAAAATAGTAATTTGCAGGTTTCTGAAGAGGTCAGCTGCACACGAGTTAGCATAATGAAAAAGGAGGTTAAGTTTTGAGAAGTCCAAAAGGAAGAAAATGATACACTACTACCAACTCATGATTACAACCCCCCCCCCCCCAGCCCTTCTTGTTGTATATTATCGTATTGCATTTTTGAATTTATAACGTTTTTGCACGCATAACGTTTTTTCAAAACTTTTTCTAATTGTTATTTACACTGACTTCGTACACGCCCGAGGGCGGACTTCATATATAAACACCTAATATATATATATATATATATATATATATATATATATATATATATATATATATATATATATATATATATATATATACATATATACATATATATATATATATATATATACATATATATATATATATATATATACATATATATATATATATATATATATATATATATATATATATATATATATATATATATATATATATATATATATATATATATATATATATATATATATATATATATATATATATATATATATATATCTTTGCTTCACAATTAATATATTTTACGACACCAATGCATTTTTTGTCTTTTCATCTGTTTCGTAGCCGATCGGTATCTTGAGTTTCATTGGCGGATACGTGGGCTTGTGGCTGGGCATATCCTTCCTCACCGTGTACGATTTCCTGGAGACCAGAATCTTCCGGTTGGCAGCGAGCTTCAAGCGGAAGTGGAAGATGAAGAAGGGGAAGAGCCGGGTATCTGCGGCTGCCGCGCATCTGTCTGCCACACGGAAAAACTCTCCCATCCGGTCTCTGACTTCCAAACAATCAAAATATAGGCACATAGTGTTTGGGAAAAACAGCGCGAACGATCAACACACGATCTTTTGAACTGCCCTCCGACATTCTACGAAGAGCAAATATTTCTTGGGGTGAAAGTCGACTGCAAGACCGAAATGGTTGAACCGGACCTCCTTGGCTATTCACATAACGACCGTTCCGTCTGAAGTCCGAATGAAGTGGTTTTTCGGACGTGACGGACGGAGGTGAAAAATTTCGAGCATTCACAGTAGCTAAGTCCGAAATTCACGTGGCGGTATTCACAGCAAAGGGACAAAGAGCGCACTTATGGCGAGAGACAATGACATCGCTGTCAAAAAATCGGACGGCTGTAGGAGCCGATGACATCAAGCATTCTAGAACGGTGACGGAAGTCGATAATTCGGCGTGCTGTCATGGCAAATGGATTCCGAAAACCAGTTTCGCAGCGAAAAATTCGGTTCTGACGGCCGGATCGGTCTTAATGTGAATAGCACTTAATTAAAAAATTCTGGATAAAAGAGCTACTCAAAAATGACTCTAAAGTTGAACAGTAATTTCGCTTCTCCACGTGATTGGTGTCTTAACCATAACAATGTAATTATACGCAAATTTGTTCAGTTAGTCCCATACAAGGCAGCAAATGCAATGCAAATTTAATAAAAAATAGTTTGGTAAACTTTAATTTTACTGTGTTGTTACAGTCCACTGCAGTTTATGCTTTTGAACTTCAAACATAAATGTTATTAAGCAAAAAAGTTAGTTAACAAATAATTGCTTAATAAAACAATACTTAACTTTCACATACGATTGCTTTCGTAATTACTGGTATCGGAAAAAGTAGAGTTATTTAGTGGTCGAGAGAGAGAGAAAAATTTAAGAGTAGGGTTTGATAAAGAAAACGGAAATATAAAAATATATTTCATGTCTGCTGTAGAAATAGCTGCTTCTTGTGACCTTGCAGTGATATTATTCACTGACGGAAAAAATAAACTAGCTGTCGTGGCCGTCACGAAACTTTCTTCTATATCTATCTTATGAA
Organism: Uloborus plumipes; assembly: GCA_038373865.1. NCBI lineage: Eukaryota > Metazoa > Arthropoda > Arachnida > Araneae > Uloboridae > Uloborus > Uloborus plumipes. The sequence continues at coordinate 20,317 of JAXGGA010010514.1, read as the reverse complement.
TTCCGGTTACAAAATAAAATACGTACTCGCCCGAGCAATTGGAGACAGCTCCAATTTCCCAATTATCGTAATAACCCTGCAAATGCAGAATCAATGAGCGAAATTGGAAATCATTGCAAAAGTCTTGTTTAGATAAATTGCAAACATTTTATTTGTTAGTAAAAAGAAATTGGCAACAGTTAAAAATTTCAAAACATTGAAAGTTTTCAGCTGTTTTGATAATTAAATAGCGTGAAAGCGATTTTTTAATGAATTAATTTTTCGCATTATTGACTAAGCGCAAAAATCACCCCACCCTCCCCTAGGGGCGATTGGCGCCAAAATTTAATCGATGCTTGCTTTCATATTGGGTTAGTGTTATTCCAAATTTCATTCAAATCGCAGCACTATTTCCCGAGATACAGTAGGTGCAATGACAAAATAAGCACTTTTGATTGCTCCACCCCCCTTTGAGATATTGACACACAAATTGAATCAGCACCTGTACTCTATAGGGTCTACCTATGGACTAATTTTCGTTTGATTCCGCCAGTTACTTCTTGAGATATAGCAGTCACCCTCGTGCAGAACACGTGCGATTGCTCCACCCCCCTTCGAGATATTGACAAACAAATTGAATCAGCACCTGTACTCAGTAGGGTCTACCTATGGACCAATTTTCGTTTGATTCCGCCGGTCACTTCCTGAGATATAGCAATCACCCCCGCGCAGAACACGTGCGATTGCTCCACCCCCTTGGAGGAATTCGCTAAAAAAAGTCAGGTGCACCAGTTCACATGGTGGTACATATGTGCAAAAATTTTTGTTCGATTTCATTCAGTAGTTTTTGCTCTAGCGCGGCCACAAAAACTGGTCACACACATACAGACTCACAGACACACAGACACACAGACACACAGACAGACAGACATTTTCCAAAAATGGTCGAAATGGACTCAGAGCACCTCAAAACGTGCAAATCCGTCAAAATTCGACATTCGAAAATTTTCACGAAACCAATACTTTCTTCTATATATTAGATATAGAAGAAAGTAAAAAGTAAATAAATTTCAGCATACTGACGGCGATTAAAAAAAGCCTCCGGTTAAAAGAGCTTCGGATAATCCAGATTCTAACTGTATTTTGACAGAATCAACAAATATATACACTGCTCGACATTGAAAATGCAACACCAAGAAGGAGTGGTCAGAAATTTATGCAAATTTTACCGTAGACGCACGTCACTGAGTTATGCAAATGATATGAAATGCGCAGCTCTCCGACGCACGTGAAGATATAAGAGAATGAAGTTGAAAAGTGACCATTTCCCGTCGACTGGTTGCACGTGGCCTGCAATCACGCTAAGAAGACTGCCATTGACCTCACAGCACAGACTCCAACGTTTGGAATGGTGCCGACGTGGATGGCAGAATGGCAAACCGTAGTGTTCTCAGATGAATCCCGCTTCTGTTTGTCCAGCGATAGTCATCGCATACGTGTGTGGCGTCGACGTGGAGAAAGATCGAATCCGGCAGTAACTGTGGAACGCCCCACAGCGCGACAACGTGGCATAATGGTTTGGGGCGCTATTGCATACAATTCCGTATCACCTCTAGTCCGTATTCGGGCACTATGACGGCCCAACGATATGTAGATAATGTACTGCGGCCGGTGGCAATCCCCTACTTTCAGGGTCTGCCAAATGCAATTTTTCAACAGGATAACGCCCGGCCTCACAGTGCTCGAATCAGCCAACATGCTCTACAAGGTGTACAAATGCTTTCCTGGCCACCATACTCTCCTGACTTGTCACCAATCGAACATGTGTGGGACGTGATTGGACGCCGTTTGCAGAACCTGCCACTGCCTCGTTCAGAGGACGAACTGTGGCAAATGGTTGAAAGGGAATGGAGTGCCATCCCTCAGGACACCATCCGCAGGCTTATTGACTCCATGCCTAGACGTGTTTCTTCGTGCATCGCTGTCCGCGGTGGTCCTACTTCTTACTGAGCCGACGCCGTCCTCGCTCTAAATTTTGCTTATTTATTTTGAAATAAATATCACTTATTGTTCCATGCTGTCTCTGTCTTCTTACCAAATTTCATCAATTTCTGACCACTCCTTCTTGGTGTTGCATTTTCAATGTCGAGCAGTGTATGTCAAGAGTTATAGAATGTTAAAAAACGAAAAGGTAAAAGACTAAAAGAGGCTCAGAAATGGAGAGGCGGAGGTTCCTCCTAAACAAGATAGCAAGTTGGAAATAAAGGTGTCTCCCGCCTCCCTTTTTTTTGGATGCTTACTTTCATTTCCAAACACAATTCAATGAATCGTTTTGCTTGATATTAATCATCAGCATAAATGAAACCAGGAAGTTCGTGTACAGCCGAGCTAACTTTCTAATTGTGATTTTAAAATCAGTAAAATCTCTTCCTCAGTTGGCTCAGGTTGAAAAATTGCTTCCTCTTTTCACAACTTGAACAACTTTCCGAAAACAGATTTTATCATTTTTCTGCAGAAAGAAAATCTAAAATCGAAACGATATGAAATGCATTCTTTCAAACTGTAAACCAATTGCAACCCGGACGGGGAGGGGGGGTTCGAGGTAAATCCGTGGCGCAGACTAATTCATAGAAATATTTAATCTGGTTCATTTGAGAGGGTTTTTGGTCTCATTTTTGGCGGTTCCCGTTGTTTAGGACTCCGTAGCATTTGAGGGGGATGCGCCATTGACTTCAGGAGAATGGGCACCAATGTGTGTTAAACGTTGTATTTCAGTAATTGTACAACGCTTAACATATAAGTACATAAATTATAACGCTTAATAAATGCAACGTTTAACACATAATATTGATAAATACAACGCTTAGCACATAAGTATCTAAGTTACACTGGAACTTATAACTGTATAATCTCCAGCTATCTGGGTTCTGGGTTCGTAAATGATACGATACTGAGTGAAAACAAATCCAGAGCAATTTATTTCCACAACATTTAACACAAACTAAGAATGCTCCATGGTAGCACTCTCCTACAAGTCGTTTTTAAAAGATAAATCGAAGCAGACTCAAAAGAATGATAACTCCACAGAATGTAGGAAATCTTACACATGAAGAAGGCTTTCGAAAAATCGGAAATTATCCCTAAAGGCACCACTTCATACAGATCCACGTTAATGCACTAATCAAACACAGTAGTTCATGAATGTGAAACTTTTTATTCATATACTAGCTTATTACCCGGCGTTGCCCGGGTGCTTGTTAAAAATACTCGCAAAAATTAGAATTAAATATATGTTGGAATCTCTAATTTTTCTGCATCATACAATATTAGTGCCAATGTTCCAAGGTAAGTAGAACATGAATTATAATTGTTTTTATCTTATTTCATGCTAAAATGAAATAGGTGAGCCTTAAATCGATAATTCATTGTTAAGCGTAATCTTTGTTGAAAAATACTCATATTTAAATGTGTTAAATTTTATCAATTTGTATGCTTAAAGGCTTATCTCTATTACACTATATATTTAAAATTGAAAGAAAATGGCCATTTTGAAACAAAAATTTGAATTTTGAGCTTTTTGGATTTTTTAAAATTTCAAAAACCCGCCTATGTGAATTGCAGTGAATCAAGGGACCTCTGTGCCAAGTTTGATGAAAATTCGACGAAAACTGGATTTGTATAAGGAACAAACGTACAAACATACAAACAAATATAGGGGAGACTGGGTACGGTTGTGACAATTTTCATTTGCTCCCCCATAGATCCCTTAGCAATGCCTGTGAGCTGGTTTAAAGTTGTTTTTATGTTAAAGTGTTTATTTGCCTGCTTATAAACACTAAAATTTTCTCCCTAAGTACAATAGTTAACTCACAGGACCAAATTAAACAAAAAAAGAAAAATGTCACAACCGACCCCACTCCAGGGGCGGTTGTGACAGTGCTTGGGGTCGGTTGTGACAAGTTCAAAAATACAGCAAAACAGTCTAGATCACTTTTAATTTCAAGTAATCTCCATATATTATTTCTCTAAGCCGAATCCTATACCCGGTCGAAACTCGCTCATTTCTTTATCGAATTGCAAGAAAATTTATGATTTTGAAGCTTATCCCGCGGGCTATTGACGAAAATTAGACCCACCCTCTAAAAAGTGTCGGTTCGTTTTTTATTCGAACTTCAATTTTTGGGCACAAAATTGACTCTATCTAGCGAAATAATTGTCGTATCGTCTCCATTTTGATTTCATTCGAAAGATTAAAAAAAAAGCTTTCTTTAGAACGTTTCTCCGCTAGCGCCGCGTAACGAGAATCTCGAAAATCCACGTTTAAGCGACTTATAAGCGATTGAAGTTTGAAAAAGTTAAATTTTTTGCTCAAACGTTAAAATCGTTACATTGTTGTTCAAATCAATTTTAAATGCGACATTTCAAGCCAAGGCTTAGCTCGGTAAACCTTAATTGTAACTTTTATGGTTTCAAAATACTATGGTAGTTTTGCGATAACGTTAGTATTTAGTTTAGTAGTAGCCTTGGGTATTTGATTTTAATATAGGGTATCACTTTTGTAGTAGTTGTAAAAGTGAACGTGTCTTTGATCTCTTTGAAAAGTTGTCAGAACGACGGCAGTAGATGGCGATGTTGTGCAAATGAAGCCAATAAAAATTGTCGTATTAAATTTTGAGTTTAGAGTTTTTTTTTTTTTTTGCGGAATTCCGCACGGGTCACCTAGTATTAAACGTAATTCAACATAACCTTCATCTGGGAAAGTTTAACAATGTGTCTCGTTCAGTTGAAGTAGCCTTATACAAAGTCTTACAAAAATACCAGGTTTTTGGAATTTCGTAACGTCTGTTTTGGCAACATTATGCACATCCTGTGGGTTATAACCGTGTCTGTTCATAACAATTCTCAAGTATCAAAGAAATATTCTACATTTATTTGTTTTATTGAAGCTTGTTACTCTTGAAAGGCTAGTTGCATGAGCTACACGAACAGACGTGAAACATTTCTATTCATAAATGAACGGAACCATTTCTCAGTAGCCATTTTACCCTCATATCTGCTTTCAGCGTATATGTAAGCTCAAAAGCACTTTATTATGAGCTATATAACCTATGCACACGTTGTTTTTATTGTGACAGCGCCGGCCGGCTCTATCGCGTTTACGAATGAATGTTTCGTAGCAAAGACTTACGATTAACGTTGCATTTCCAAAGCTGCCCAAAAGAAAAAAATGTTTCACTTCTTTATAAGCTTCTTTATATTTCATTAGGTCACACTGCCCTATTTCTGTTTTCTCCAAGCGTATTATGGGCATCAAATATGATAAAAACATGTTTTACTCGTGTCACAACCGTCCCCACGCAATTTGTCACAACCGACCCCTACCCACTACTTTTGAAAACAGCAATCGCCATGGCAATACAAAATAGCCTACATAAAAAGTAATCACTGCTATTTCACTATTAAGGTTCAATACTAACGGGGAGAAAACTTTCATTTCTCTATCTGTACCCATTCAACAGGAATCACTAAAAGACATCGAACAAAAAAACTTACTTTTGACTGTTAAAAAGTAACCAACCCCTCTGCTAGCGTTAATGTCGCTCGATGGCTACCGCAATGCTTTGACACACATTCAGACAAGCATGCTGGGCAATTCCACGATAAGGTCAACCAGATGGTCAAATTTTCAAAATTAATATTTCTAAACAAACAAGGTATCATTTTAAAGGTAAAGAGTTGTATATTTTGAAATTCATGTCTAAATTTTGATAACTTAAGTTTTAACTAAGTTACAAGAGGTCAAACTAAGGTCAACATCCAGAGCGTTTTCAAACTACATTTGACGACTCTCAAAGAAGCTCTGTTTTTTCCAAAATATACATACTAAAATTATGAATTAAGACGAATAACTATTTACATATTCAATGTACAACAGGTGATGTTGCAAAAATGTGTGAGAATATAATTCATTTTGATTTGTGACAGAATTCTCATGGGGCACATTAAGTGTTTTACGTCCGACACCAAAATGTACGATTAATTATGCTGGGCCAATAATTTTAAAGCTACATACATCTAACTTTGTATGCAAAGTAAGATCTTTGGCCTCATTGATGTAACCTATTAACATTTTGTGACAAGTAAATATTTTCAATTAAAATCTAGGTGTCGGACGTAAAGAATTTTTTTACGTCCGACACCGTTTACGTCCGACACTGTTACATTCCTTATATAACACTTGTTTACAACTGTGATTCCCCATATTTTGCTTTTAATTACAAAGTTAAAGTGAAGCATGATTTAAAAAAATGATAATTTTGACTTTACTGTGCATACATATACTTTAAATTTACTTATTAAATAGTAAATTTTGCTTCAGAATAATGCTTTAAAAGTTTTTTTTCTCCTCATGAGACATTTATATTAAGACACTTACAATGCATCTGAGTTGTTCTGGGAACTCTTGAATTAATAAAAAGTGCTTATACATATTATTGCTTTGAAAAGAACAGCAACCCAACTTTTAAGTATTCATCTAAAGTTTTAAAGGCTTGATCATCACAACACAACCTGTATTCTGTTTCGCAAAGAGTCAGAATACATGGATTTCGTAGTTTCGTGGATGCTTACATTTTTTATCAGTGTACTGATTAATATTCATATTTACTGGTTGATGGTGGTTGATGCCATAGGAGGCACTGTGAAAAAATCGTTTGGCGCCGCGTTAAAGCAGGAAAAATGACGGTGACAAAAGCGGAGCCATTTTCTCAAGTTTCAGCACTTTTAAATCCAAATATGCACATAAAGTATATTCCAGCAAAAGATATACGCATAGATACAAAGCATTTGCATCATTACTGGAAAGCTGTTTTAATTCCAGGATCGAAGAATCTGAAGATCTTGATACAGTAAACATCAATGACTGGGTTGTGGTAACGCATGATGCCATGCTTTGTCTTGGCTGTATCACTAAAAAAATTACATTGTAGTATCAGTTATGCATAGTTCAAAAGGTTATTTTAAATGGCCAAGAACTGAGGACAAAATATTTTACAAATTACAGGACATTATAAACGTATTCGTCCTCCGATCCCAACAGGAAAAAGGGGGCAGTTTAAATTTGATGAACCCTTTTAAATGTTAAAAAATAATATGTGTGACCTAGGAATAAAATTTAAGCTAATTTTCTTATTTAAAACTGTAATCATTGCATTTAAGAACAACGGTTTAGGTCCAATTCGAAGAGTTTACGTCCGACACCACAAATTTACGTCCGACACCAATGTAAAAGTAGTTCCAAGTTCATTTTATTCAAAACAATATCATTAAAAAACTGTAAAATATGCTTTAATCATAAGTATACTATCGATCTTAGCTGTTTTTGAAATTAAAAGGTAAGTCAATTCGCAGAGTTTCAGTAAATTTTAAGTGAATCTCCAATTTTACTATTTGTGCGTTTACGTCCGACACCAACTCTTTAAATCTTCTTAATTTCTATTTAAGAGATCTATTTTAAAAAACTAACATGATTTTTTATTCATTATGATGTAGCGAGTATTTTGAATACCAACTTAATCATTTCTATTCAGTTTATATTTGATAAATGGAACTAAAACTAAAAAATATTTCTTCGTTTTTTACGTCCGACACCATGGAATTGCCCTGCTGATACTCTCTCTCTTTGCTTCAACCAGGTATTAATTATGGTTTAGCTAATATGACGACTGTCACAACCGCCCCGCGTCACAACCGTCCCCAGTCTCCCCTACATACATCCATTTTTATATACATAGATTTAGTGAATGAGAAGAGAGAGAGAGAATAACTAGGAATAAAATTCTTTAAACTAAATATATTTCTAGGGCCAGGGGGAAAAAGATGAAAGTGACCAAAAAGCGATTTCGAGAAAAATGAAGAACGAAGTTAGATTTCTATTAACTCCTTTTGCAGTTAATAGAGTTCTCATGCACATTTCGGTCGATTCTCATCTTTTTTCCCTCTTGTTGTTCCACCAGATGATATTACTCCTTCATACCCCCTAGATAGTGCTAATATCTCAAAATCAATGAAAATTGACTTTTATCTTTTTTCCCCCAGGCTCTTCATTTGATTTCAGTAATATTTTGCGAAAAACCGGTAAATTTAAAAGCATTTGAAAAGAAGAATTGGCTCACTTACACATAGTGATATCTACCCAACAATCTCTTTTATCTGAGTCTAATTTAAATTGCAAGACAAACATTTAACATAGCATTCAAAATATTCTTTACTTTGTACTGTTAAGTTTCAAGCAAGTACAGTGAACTCTCACTTATGCGCCGGCCCAAGGGACCAACAAAAAAAGGCGCACAAAATAGGGTGATATCAATAATTGTTAGACAATTATTGTAACTAAACGTAACTAATATGACATAAAGGGGGAAAAAATAGCATTCCTAAATATCAATCTATTTATGCTTAAAATAATCTATAATAGATATTTTTTTTTGGTTTTGTCACTGAAACTAAAATAAGAGTTTTTTTAAGTTTGCAAAAATAGGAAAAGGACTTTTAATAGTTTAATTAACTTGCAAAAACTCTCGAATAATGCTGCTAAGCTTCTAATGCTTTCACATTTTTGATTTGGAGATACTTTTTCTTAATCTTCTTCAATATCTTCATTTACATCTACAGCACTATTCCTCATTTTATTAGCAATATCTTCAGTATTTCATAATTCTCTTGCTACTAAATTTTCAGGCTCTTATTATACTAGCTTTATTAAAACAATGAGCAAAGTCGGTGAGATAAAACGGTTCCGATCGCGTGAATAAAGGCTAAGCTGCATTTGCTAAAAAAACGCTGTAACTCGCGTTCTATAGAGCATGGAAGATCCAATTACATCCTATCAGACGCAGAAAAATTTTCTCTTTCATTTGGGGCTATTTTTTTAAGTTTTGAAGTATGTTTTCACTGCTAAAATCCCGAAAAACCTTTTAAAGGTTTTTAATTAATATCTTTGTTAATTAATACCATCCGAAGAAGCAACCTAGATAAGAACATTCTCGATCAATCCCCTTTCGAACAAATTTTTTTTTTCAAAATCGGTCCATCCGTTTAGGCTGTACGGTGCCACTAAAATATATACGCTGCCAAAACAAGGCAGAGTTTTTTCAAAATTTAAAACTTCGTTTTTGTTCTATTTTCGGAAAACCCTTCAAAATTCTAGAAGTTTAATGTCCGTAACTTATCAAGAGATTCCACGTTGTTGGCTTTTTTCTCCATCTGAAAAAACGTCTAGCGCAGTATAGCCTAGTAAGGCCTCTTGGGCCATAAACACCAATTCAACCAATCAACCAAGGCAGAGTTAATTTCAGAAATTTCAGATCAGCTGCTTACTTTCAATTTTCACACCAACGCTACTATTCTCAGAAATTGCAGTAGATGCAACGAGAACGAATTCATTGATAACATCGCATTGACTTTGCAGTTCTATGACGAAAGAATCAAATTCTGATTATTCAGACAAACTAGAAATGCTATTTAACACAACAGTAAGATCTTCACTACTTTTTTTTGAATTTTAGACTTGAAGATGTCCAATTAGGTGGAATACGCGTAATCAACATGTTTTTATAGATTTTCTTCCTTAAATTTCTTAAACTGGTTTTAGTCACCGTTTTCACCTTTTTCAATGCTTTGAGATAAATATAAAATTATCGCTAAATAGAATTCACTCACCTTTGCTGATGTACAAAAATTCCAACTGAATCAATACTTCATTCATAGTTCGAAAAAAAAAAGAACTCGGTTTATCTCCCGGAGTGTATGGTATCATTTACGTGAATTAGCTCAAAAACTCATACACGCAAAAGCTCAAGAAGTATCTCGCACTGTACTTGGAATAAATAAAATCACAACACAAATTGATTTTTTTTAATACAGAAGCCATCAGCTTCGACATACATGAAGACTGCGTACTATTCGCCTTGCCTCCTGCGACGCGACAGATTTAAGGAACAGAGAGGTTAAAATAACCATGGGCAGGACGGGACTTGAACTCGTGACCACTTGCTTACGAGGAGAATACTCTACCTCTAGACTACCGTAGCCCCCCACAAATTGAATTAGAACGCGAGAACAGTAAATTAAGTTTAGTAGTTGCCACAACTCATTTACAGAAATTGTTTGTTTGTTTCAAATGAGGCTGCCTTTAGCTACTTGCCATTTGCGGACCTAGTGCATTCTCTAAGACCGACATCCACTCTTCCATGTGGCACCACCATCGACGAAAGCCATTGCCACGATAATTTTGACGCCCAGTTTCCCCATAAGATGGAGGCACGTGGGCTCTATTCGATATGCGAAACTGCACTGTTTTAATAGTAAATTAAAATTTACTTTTGCCAAGAGATACTATAAGCCAAACAAGTACTCGAGGGATCTTTTGCATGTCGCATCATCATACGACATGGACTCTGTCCATGTTCTGCATCATGAAAATCCACCGACTGAAGTCGGGTTTGATCCCGTACCTTTAGTCGTAAGAGGCCAGCGTCGTAACCACTACACCACTCAGTCGACTTACAGAAATTTTACAGATCAAAAAAGGAGAACATGAAGCTACATTTTTAGCTGTACTGTAATAAATATGCTTTCCCTTTCAGTACACGTCCACCAAGTACCTACGTGCCGCATTATTATTATTATTTTTAAATCGGAAATTTGTTTTTCCATTTTAAACAGTAAAAAAAATCCTTACTTGTAATTCTTTTTGAGTAAAACATAATCGTACAGTTTATGATCCAACAGGCAAATCAATGTCGGATAAATTTCATGAGAAAAAATTTTGCACACTAAATAAATACTGCCGGCCCAGCTTAAACGAATGTTGTTGGTTCTAAAAAACATTATTCGATTAAGCGGGGTATTTGTTTAAGCGTGGATCTTTCACATTGCGTCTATAGCATGGGAAATATTCGGTTCCAGGACATTTTATTCGTATAAGCGGGGTATTCATTTATCCGTTACCCGATTAAGCGGGGCTGATTGTATCAGGTTTATCATTTAAGGAAATGTCTGTAAGTTGCTAAAATGCACTGGTGTGCAAAAATTAAGAACGAGACGGTTTTTTCGGCATAAAATTGCACAAAAGCTTTCGAAACCAGTACAAACAATACCATAAAATCTCCAAGATGTAGGAACATGGGTAAATGGTGGCAACACTTCTTAAAAGAGTTATCAAAAGGGTAAAAATAAACTTTATTGAAAACATAGCAAAGAGAACAATACCGACGGAACATCGGGACATTTATGAAGCAAGTATTCAGAAAGAAGTCTTTAGTAGAAGATATGATCTCCTCTGACTGCTGTGCAGGTTTTACAACATCAGTTGATGTTGAATATAATGTGGTTGAAGGAATTGTGGAGGCATTACTATTCTCGGAACATCATAGAGATCGCTTCTTGTTTGCTTGCCACCCCTGACTTTATTTGGTATTCTGTGGACAAGACACCACCACCACAACCACCAATGGTAGGTACGGGGACCCAGGAGTGAAATAAAAAGAAATCCAGTATTTTATCGCAATTCGTAAATGCGAAAAACACAATTTTAATTCTAGACGTCAAAATTGATAGGAATGTCAGTGGCTGAATGCTGTTTTTTTTTTAATGTCACACTTGAAACATGTAGCTACAAAAGTAGGTATCTCCCATTCAAATTTTTGCTCAAATGCGTTTTTTTAAACACATTTTGCATTACAGTACTTAGGAGGCTAACAACCAGATGCAGCCAGAGAGTTTCAAAAAATCCTTGATGGTTTAAACAAAACAGGAAAAGTCAAAACAATTACTTAAAACAAAACAGATGATTAAAAATTATTATCATTATAACTAAGTGGTAACCAATTAACCAGTAATTTGCGGATTAATCTATAATCGGAAATCGACCAATTTGCTTATCAGTGCATCTCTAGTATAGACTTTAAGGCAATCGGAACACAAACGTATCATGTGAACGACCCCTAATTCTTTTTCCTGCAATTGATACAGAAAATAAATAATTGATGCGTAACTGCTGACAATAATCGTTTACTAGCCCCTCTCTTACCCCTTGGAACATATTTTCTGAAAACGCATCTTCTGGAGCAAGCAGACTCCTGACACTATGAAAAACGATGCTCGACCATCAAAGTGCGTGACAACTGATGCCGTAAGGACTTACATTTGTTTTGACCATTCTCTGTGCCAACTATTTTATTTAATTTGTGCGGAAAAAAAAAATCCTGATTTATTCATAAAAATTGATGGTATGTTGCCGTGCCTCTCTTTTTAAAAGCCAATTAATGTTTGCGTTATGACATTTGGAAAAGGAGTTTTGCAGTAAATAATTCACGATCATATATTGTAATGATGATATTAAAATATAAACAAAATTTCTGTAAAATTAGGCTTGCTTCTGGAATGTTCAGTGATTTGAGGAACGAATAAGTATTCAAAAAACATATAATTACTAACTAATGTTTTAGTAATATTGTTTCATAAGGAGCAATAATGAATTAAATTATACTTAAGTTGTTTTACAGCTCTTGGAATAACTTTTAATGGGTAAAAAATACAAAACTGCAAATTTTTGGAGAGTGAGAGCAAGATTTCTGTTTCGTATTTTCCTCACGCTTGGTTTCATAGTACAAAGTGTCAAATTTTTAGAACGGTATCTTCAGTATCCCTCTATAGTTGAGCTTGAAGTTGTTCAGCCATCTGAATTGGAAATGCCAGCTTTCACAGTTTGCAATAGAAATGAGTAAGTTTTTTTTATACCTGTGCTTTAAGCTTTTCTTTAATAATATTTTGGATATTAACGAAGATATGTCATAAACAAATAACATTACTTGGTGTGCTTCACATTTTGCCTAATGCAATCACTTTGATACTTGTTATAATTTTTATTGTACAGAGTAGTCCGAAAGTGGGCGAAAAAACGAATATTTTCAACGTCATGTTATACCCTGTGTAACGAAAACTGGCGCATGAAAGAAATATTAATTTCCCATTCTCCGTACATTTCCCCTTATGGTTTTCATAGTTGCGGCGCTGTGGACTTTTTTCCCACTTAGGTTTTGCAGCAATGGTTAAATGCAAACGGTTAAAACTGCTTTCTTCATAAAATAATTTATTCTATTGAGAAATCAATGTTAATAAAGCGCAACTTTTCTTAGAAATTTTTCCTGTAATAATGTATGACTAGATTTGTTAGAAAACGTTGAGAAATAACTGAGAAATGATTATATAAATAAAAACGTAAACCTAATTCGATAAACATAAAAAAAATAAAATGCCTTAACAGCAGTGCATAAAAGAAAGTTTGGAGCTGTTTTCTTTCGTATGCTTTCCATCGAGAGGACGTAAAATTTCTTAACTTAATACGCCTATTTTAAAGTAATCGAGTAATAGTGATGGTTGATTACTTGTTATACATTACATATTGTTCATTGTTCGTTTACTAGGAGAAAGCACTTAGCGCTGCCTTCATCTCGAGGCATTCGACGATTCTACATATTTCCCTGTTTTTGAAAGAAGAAATACAATTATTGAATTTTGTAGTAAATGGGGGGTGGGGGGTGTAGAAGTTTTACAAAATTGAAACATATTTAAGTGATAAATTTCTTGACCTAACTCAAATAATGTAGAAATTATTTTTGAAGCAAGCACACGCAATCCCCCCTTTTTTTTTCTTTCAAACTTTTTGTCTGAAACTTCTTTTTTTCCTTCTTTAGAATTCGTTCCAGCGTATACTGTAAAAAATATCCCGAAAAATGTGGCAATCTGGATTCTTTTCCGAACTTTTGTCACAGATTCGCAGAGTACTGCAAGTTTGGAAATATTACAAAACAAGTATGTATGTATGAATACATATATCTAAAGAGTTCAGCAAATTTTATCTTCTGCTGAAAAATACATTTTGTCGTCGTTTTAACTGCAACATTAGTCAGTGAATTAACTATATAAGAAATTCCGTACATTATTTATAACTGAAATTCAAAAAAATGTAGAATTGAATGAAAACAAAATTTAGTTTTACGAAGTCATTAAGGCATGTAAATAAAAAAATCACATTTGATTAGATTATTATATGTCAATTCACTAGGTAACCAGAAATAAACTTTTGTCTGCATTCGTGTTTTAAATAGTCAATTCTGACTAATTTTGGGTCAAAACCAAAAATATGTAACTGATAATTTTTCATTTCTCTTTTCTTTAAGAAACACCAAAGCCCACATCTGGAAGATTCACAGTAATCACTCATTAGGTTTTAAGGTAATGTTAAAAAGTAAAACAAATATCCTGTGCAGAAAATGCAATTAAATAGATCCTGTTTCATTAAACAATGTTTATTTTTCGAAGATTTGGCAAATTGGAAGCATTTATTCGGCAAATGTATGCATGCTCCCATTTAATCTTCCGGCAAAAATTTGGGGCTCTATTCAACAAAAACTAAGAATTTCTTCTCTCCCAAAAATTGAAGTATGGTAAGTCTCTGACTACGATGCATTAAAATCCAATATGGCGATGAAGTGTAATCGCCCTCAACCAGTATATGACACCAGGTCAAAGAAGATATTGTGGTGAGACTTATGTTATAGTCACACATGGACACACATAAAAATTTCTCTTTTAATAACCATTAGTTATTATTGTAAAAAAATTCCATTTATTACCTTAAAGAAACATTTTGTATAATTTTACTTAACTTATAAATATTCTCCGATAACTTTTCCCCAAAATTAAAAAAAAAAAAATGCTTTTTTTTTTTTTTTTTAAGTGGATGTGCTTAACTTCTAACGAAATTAATCACAAAAAAATGCATTTATTCTAATATGTGCAATTGAAAACTCTTAAAATATAGATACTCAAGAAATTCTCACAGTGGAATTAAACATGCCTTATAGTAATTATGACTTGGCTGATCTATGCATCTAAAATCTGACCAGCATTCGCAGGTCAAATTTCAGTATTTCGAGGGCCACTTTTAGCCCACGGGCCATAGTTTGGAGGCCCCCTGCAGCGCTCCTCTGATAAGTTGACCCTCGGCATAGATTAGTAGCTTTCTAAAAGTATTCCAGCTGAAATCCGACGCAATAAAATTTTCCTATTACCCGAAAAGAGGGAAACATTGTCAAAATCATAGCTCAACCTTCCAGAGGGGCACTATATTTTCCCATCCACTTTCTTTAAAAACATCATGACGATCGTTTTCTTTGTTATATTAGTTTCGACCTTGAAAGTATTACATTAAATATGAAACACAATTTTCCAGTGAATAATATTCCTGTGTTCTAACGTTCGGTATAGTAAACAAATATAAGATGTCCTTAATTTACTTCCCCAGGTACCATTACATGGTTTAGTACAATTTCGAAGCCTCTCTAGATACGAGCAGCAAACATTCGGCCATCAATTTGGAAGCTTAGTTAGAGCGTGCGCCATTGAAACTGACGAAGTAGAAACCCGCTGTACGTAAGTATTTGTATCGGGCAGTGAGTTTACTTTGATACTGTTACAAATTTGTAAATAGTGGTTATTTTTATTGTTTTATTCTTAATTTCCTGAATTTGTTGTTAATTCCCTTTATCTTTGCTTGAAATTATCGTAGTTCTGTTGTAAGTTGCTTTCTCCGCTTTGCATCATATTTAGAGAGAATCACTAGGCGTTGACAAGCTTGGCGACATTTCGTGTCATTCCGAACGTAACTCAAAATTGCTAAGAGTATTGAATGACAATTGCCCCTTGTAGCATTTGCATTTTGTACATGGTCCCCCCCCCCCCCGAAAAAAAAAATTCTTGCATTTCAAACAACTGGAATCCTTTCAAATAGCCATGCGAAGATTTTTAGCTTGCCTCGTCTTAACAACGGTGTGCTGGATGAGTTTGTTTTACCTCTGTTTGATGAAGCCCTGCGTTGTGATTTCGATGTAACGTTTTACGCATTTGGAATTCAATGCGTGGTGTACACGCATCTAAATAATAATCACAGTTAAGTGAATTGTGATTATTGATATTTGCTTCGTTGCTGACTGTTAGCAGTTGTTACATGCTTAACTCCAAATATTTGCAAATAAATTTATTGTGTTTTTATCAAGATTGCAATCACCATTAAGAAAGTTTGAAGGTGCGGCGGACTCGTTACAATTAAGGTTTCAAAACCTCCTAAAATGTGTCAGATTTTAAAAGATTTATTTGAGTTTTCTACTAATTTCATTTAAAGTTTATAATAATAAAGTAATTCTTCGCACCTTCACATTTATTCATTTGAATTCGTTTGGGGAAGAGGATGCAAAATGTGTCAATTTTCATTTGCTTAGAAATTACTTCTTTCATTTAAGTTAAACAGAAAGTTTAAAGACAGAGCAAGATTATGGCAGCTTTAAGCTTTCATTGAGCCTTCTAAAAAATGAATAAATAAAAATCAATAATCCTCATTATAATCTTTAAAAAAAATAGTTTTCTAAAGATTCTTAACTTGTTAATCGTACTGTGCACCATGAGGGATTACAATATGACAGGATATGGATTTTCAGTAGGACGTTGAGGGAGATACAAAAATCAGCTATATTAGAACTACATTGTTACGAGATCAGCACATTTTCAAACTTTCCTGCAATGACAACACAGTTCTTGTGAAAACACAGCAAATTCATTTGATTAATTGAAAATTCATTGTTGACCACGATCATTGTTGAACAATGCTTGAGAACAAACCTTTGACAAACATCATTGAACAAATTTTTAATTGCTAATTCATTGTTGATCACGATCATTGTTGATCACGATCATTGTTGAACAATGCTTTGACTAAAATGTTTTTCAAATTTTTAAAGCAATGAAAATGATTTCCACAAACAAAATCTGGTATGGACCCCACACTACTTCCTTTTACGTGTAAATTTCTTAGTAGTTGCCTTAAGCTTTAAAAAAAGTGCCTGGAGTGAGCAAGGTAACAATTCAAATATTTACTCCCCTAATCTGCCACGAAACAATGCAAAAAATATTTTACAATGGTTAATTTTCTAAATATTGCTGATTTTAAGATCATTCAGTAAATTTTCCGCAAAAGATCGCCAATAGCACCAAGTTGAAAACAAATTCAAAAAATAACTTTTTCGCCAAATTTGTCGCCAACTTGGCGATAGGTAGCCAAGTTGGAGTCAAATACTTGGCGACCAAAAGCTTGGCGACATATCGCCAAGTGGTCGCGCCAATTCATATTACTTGAGTCTGCATTGAAATTAACACTGATTTACCCAAAAAAAGGGGTAAAACACCCCCTTGGGAACATTCGAATGCAACCACAAGGGAAGGTGCACAACTAGACCATCCTCAGAACCTACATACCAAGCTAGAAGTTTCTACGGCATATAGTTTTTGAGTTATGCGACCCACATACATACATATATACATACATCCGCACATACGTACATACAGACGTCACGAGAAAACTCGTCGTAATTAACTTGGGGGTGGTTGAAAAGGGGTTTTTCGGCTGCTTATATATTGGTAGGTACATATGCACGTGCTGACAGGTCGAAAAAACTACTGAACATTTATTCGGGGGTGAGCAAAATCAAAATTTAGACTCAAATTTGAGTGATTTTTTTTTCGCGATCACAATACTTCCTTTACTACGTAAAAGGAAGTAAAAAATAGAAAGTAAGAAATAAAATATACATTTTTTTAAAGCTCCCTGAAAACTTGGCGACATATGGCCAAGTCGGCGATAAATTTGACGAAAATAAAATATTTTTCGAACATTGGGTTCAATTTGGCGCATTGGCGATATTTTGCGGACAATCCACTGAAGGATCTTAAAATTGCAGATAAATCATTGTAAAACATTTTTTTAGATTGATTCACGAAACACTAGGGTGTAAAGGCTTGAATTTACATCTTGCTCAATCTACAGCACTGTTCAACTCTTAAGGTTTATATTACGAAACTTAAGAGCAAGAATCTGAGAAACTGTCACGCCTAGCATTATGAGGTGATTCATGACCTCTCAGATTTTCTCCCAAAAATTACCAAATGTTTATTATCTTATTGAAAGACCAAATCCAGAATGTTTTGCTCTAAAGTTGAGTTGTTTAGTTTTTATGGACCCCTAAAGATGAAGGTGCGGCATCAAAAATTAAGCGGATTTTCAAGACATGGAAGTTGCCGTGAGCCAAAACTCTTACCAGGAACTGTTTAACTCCAATTTTCTTTTCTTATATGGAATAAAGAAGGTTGAAACTTTACAAAATGAATGTTAAATTTGTGGTAAGTTGTTGCCGTAAGGTCAGTGAAGGCCCTCAAAACAAGGCATTTTTGACGTTTTTTAGCGTTTTTGAGGTCCAAAAACAGCTTGTACATTTCAGTTGGCACGGCAGTAGTAGTGTCGTTTGAAAGACCAGTGTAAGCACTTTAAAATAATGTATAAATAACCGAGGAAAGTTCAACGTGCTTTTAGTTGCGTAAGGCCGAAATATGAAAAATGTCGTATTTTACCGATATTCAAACGGTCATAACTTCTTCTGCCAACAACATATTGAAATATTTTTTTTGCCAATGTCACACTCTATTCTTTGTCTTAACAGAACAGTTGAGTCCTTTGAGGCGAAATGTAAAAATTTTTTTTACAAAAAATGTACAGGAAAAAATAAATTTTTTGTAAAAAATTTTTTCACATTTCGCCTCAAAGGACTCAACTGTTCTGTTAAGACAAAGAATAGAGTATGACATTGGCAAAAAAAATATTTCAATATGTTGTTGGCAGAGGAAGTTATGACCGTTTGAATATCGGTAAAATATGACATTTTTCATATTTCGGCCTTACGCAACTAAAAGCACGTTGAACTTTTCTCGGTTATTTATACATTATTTTAAAGTGCTTACACTGGTCTTTCAAACGACACTACTTCTGCCGTGCCAACTGAAATGTACAAGCTGTTTTTGGACCTCAAAAACGCTAAAAAACGTCAAAAATGCCTTGTTTTGAGGGCCTTCACTGACCTTACGGCAACAACTTACCACAAATTAAACATTCATTTTGTAAAGTTTCAACCTTCTTTATTCCATATAAGAAAAGAAAATTGGATTTAAACAGTTCCTGGTAAGAGTTTTGGTTCACGGCAACTTCCATGTCTTGAAAATCCGTTTAATTTTTGATGCCGCACCTTCATCTTTAGGGGTCCATAAAAACTAAACAACTCAACTTTAGAGCAAAACATTCTGGATTTGGTCTTTCAATAAGATAATAAACATTAGGTAATTTTTGGGAGAAAATCTGAGAGGTCATGAATCACGGGCGTGACACTCTCTCAGATTCTTGCTCTTAAACGTAAAAAGAAGTAGTGTGGGGTTCACACCGAATTTTTTTGTTTCAAATGTTAGAGTGTCAAGAATGTTTTACTAAATATGATTGTTATGACTGTGGGCTGTATAAAAAGTTAAGTTTTGTAACTCTTTTAAAATTTAATTTTTTGAAAAAAAAAAATTCTCTGAGATCCCAATTTCCTCCGAAATTTGAAGATTTTTTTGAAATGGAACTATGCTTATCAAATAATAATAGTAATAATAATAAATAATAATGATATGATAACAAATAATAATAATAATATAATAACAAATAATAATAATAATAATAATGACAAAATACACACAATGATTCATATAAGACTACTAAAAAATACGTTTTAAAACCTTTTGGAAATCAGATTTCGACGAGTTTAATTTGATCACGCAAAAATGTAATAAATCGATTTCTTTTCATCTGTTTATTTTTAATAGTTATTTGTAAATTCAAAAATTCACATTATAGCAATTGAACGAGTTCAAGCATTGATATCCTGCCATTTTATGAACAAATTATTCATTTAAATGTATGATGCAATTTATGTTTGAGACAAACTTTGGTCCTAAATTATGTTCATAAATAATTCCTTGGAAAGTACTAGAACATATTTAAACTTTACACTGGAAAGAGGAAAAAATAAATAAATAAAGGGCTACGTTTTTAAAGACATTTCTTTGAAATTCCCGTTTTTATTAGCTCAGGAAATCATTTTAAAACTCCGACTTCGGTACAGAGAGACAGTTTAACGCAAACCAAATGCCGATTTTGCTATTATTTTAAACCACTCAATCTCTATTTTGCCATGAAAAAATGTATTTGTTGAACTATTGATCTTGCATGTTATTTTACTGCTGTGGTGAAATTGTGCCCGATACTGAGAGATCACTAAAACATTTTCTCTGAATTGTAAAGAAAAGATGTTTTTTTTTTATTTCTCTCTCTCTCTCTCTTTTACTAAAATCTTTTTAC
>JAXGGA010010513.1:0-46518 GCA_038373865.1 Uloborus plumipes | reverse complement strand
GATATTTTATACATGTTTTCTTGCAATGGCTAATTTGTATAAAAATATACTTTTTGATAAAAATTTACATAAACAAAAATGTTATGACGATCCAGTCACACAATAAGAAATAACTCCCACCAAGGGAAATAAATGTAACAACTGCGATACACTACTTAACCATTTGTGAGGAAAAGTATAATGTATCTGTTTAAATTCGGTAAAAATGCCCACTCCCTAAGAAAGCTAATCATTTTCAATAGCCCAACGGCGTGAATGATTTTTTTTTCTTTTAACTAATCTTAATCCACAGAATATCTTTAATACAGCCAAAATCGATAAAAATAGTTTTATCAAGAGTTAAATGAAAACACAAATTACCATGCCTTCCCATTACTTACACCTGATTTTTAAAAAGTACATGTTGTGTATTCAACCTTGCAGTTAAGAAGTCCCCAAGCTAAATTTTAAAAGGATGATATATATATATATATATATATATATATACATATATATATATATATATATATATATATATATATATATATATATATATATATATATATATATAAGGCTGCCAAAGCTTGAATTTTTCTCCAAGATATTGGGTTTTCCATTACAATATTGGTTTTGGGATTTTTCAAAATTCTTACGCATTGGGCTTTATTTTGAAACAAATATGTTCATTAAATATTTAAACGTTAAAAGGTAATGTTTTCACCAAAATACTATTTTTGGCAAAATAATCCAGAATGGAGAAAATCAAAAGCAGGACAAAAAACCTTTTCCACTTTAGCTTTATATGAAATTCCTTATGTCCTAAATCTGTCTTATCCAATCTGTATAATTGTATCAAAACTAGGGTTGGACAGTGTCGGAGTTTCTACATTGTAATTCATCGCCAACTGTAAATCGCAATACAAAGGATGTATAATTCAAGCCCTTTAAATTTTTAAAATAATATATATTACAACACTACACAAACTCCCATGATATAAAAAAGATAATTGAATCATTTCAAACTTCAATAAATTTTTACAAACTGAAACAATATTAAAGATACTTTTGTTAAAGGAAAAGAGAATCATTTACAATTGCATTTTGATCACATTTAGCTCTAAGTAAAATTTAATTTTATAAGCTATGGTACTAGAGATTTACAAATAAAATCTCATGCTAGCAAATCATTACTGGCAAAAAAAAATTAGCATTGAAAGCACAAAATAGGTATGAATATTACAGACATGTCTTTTGGGATTACAAGAGGAAGGAACTACAAAGAAGAGGGTAGAGTCTATTAGGATGGCCAGAAATTAATGTTGTTTTTATCAAACACATAAATTTTGAAAAGTTTATTTTTAATAAATGATGCAATTACCCTCATTATCAACAACTGTTAGCTGTGTAGCACACAAATTTTCAATCCCAGATCAACAGAAATTAATTAGTTTTTGAGCAAAACTGAACTATCTTACCATCACCATTTCTTCCCAGACCTCTTCTGTGATTGATTGCTACAATTATGTAAAAAAATGAATATTAATGCACGTTTTGCCAAGCCTTTAAAAAAAATTTTTAATTTTTTTGGATAGAAATCACTTACATCAAGTCTCCTTTTGATTAATACATATAAAGCTCCTCTACTCCTAAAGTAATGTAAATTTCTGCAAGTTTCTGTAAAAAAAGAAATCAAAAACTAGAATGTTTAGCCTTAGAAGAATAAATTGACTTCAGATGCAATACAGTGAGCTCATGAACTAATTTTTAACTGCTTATTTCTTATTTCAAAAAGAGGAAAAACTTTTTTTTATTATTTAAGTTCTTTTCAAAAGCACATTAATACAAAAGATTCAAATCAGTAAATTTATTCTAAATCTTAATTCCACAAGCAAATTTTAAAAAAAATTACATGAAATATTTCGGTTAAAAAAAAACATTGCAACAATAGTCATATAAAATTATATTTATTTCAGAAAACTGTTATCAATAAAAATGTAGTTTATGTGTAATAAAGGTGCTAGACATCAAAACTCAAGTTCATATCATTGATTTAAAAAGAATTTAAGGTAAATATACAAAAAATATCCAACCTGGAGGAATTTTTAAAACATTGACTAAAGTATTCAGAGTCTTAAAAAGCTTTCTTGATTTTTTGAATTCTGGTGAGCTGGGATCTGTGGCTTTCATATCTATAAGGCTGTCAATGTGCTTCACTACAGCTAGTTGCATTTCTTGATGATCTGATAAATATATAATCACTGGATGAATAATTCCTTCAAACAAAAGAGGCAATATCACCTGAAATATATAATAAAAGATTGAAAAACTATAAATCAATCAAGTTCACTTATAAGATGCCATTACTTAAAAAATAATCATTTTAAGATATTACTGTTATTATTTTACAGTAAAAAAATAATAAAATGATTTGGACTATTAACAAAAATATTTCAAAAACGTTCTGAATAAGATTCAAAAAATACTTTGACAATGATACAAAAAAAAAAGTATTTTATAACTTAAATTTTGAAAATTAGAAGAAATTACTACAGAAAAATGGTTGTACACATTTGAAAGAGTTAGCCAAAAGCAACTCTGTTATTTGCAATGGGGTGAATCAAGTTAAATGGGCTCTCAGTCTTACTTCGAGATTTATAAATCGACAAGAACAAGCCGAGATGGGCCCAGAGTCTATTGATGTCCAGCAAGGCGTATTTGTCAAGGGCTAGGACAGTTTGAAGAGAAAAGAGTAGAGAATATTTTTAATATTTTAAAATGTGATACCCAGAGGGGCCCAATAAGGAACTCAACATGACACATATTGCTTCAATGAAATTTTAAGAAGGCATCATTTTCTTATTTTGGGAAGAGGTATTGTTCTTAGATGCTATGTGGTAATTGGGCCGGAGCCATCGCTCGAGAGGAGGATGGGCACACCTAACTAGGCCAGGATTTTTTTTATCTTTTTCCAGATCCAATTCTAAAAAACATTTTCTTAAAGACACATTAAACCCTTAAGCGGTTTGCCAGTACAGTGTACATAGACCTAGGTGTGCTCCCTTGTAAGATTTTTAAGTACGCACCCCGCCTAGAAGTGAATTATATTTAACTATAAAACATACATTTTTTGTGTATTTTTCTGAATTTTGCACCCTCAAACCTCGTTCTTCCAATTATTTAGATTCTTTCTCAGATGCCTCATGCAATGATCTCAGCTCATATGCATTTTTTAAAAAATGTCTCTTTTAGAACTATTTCCGGTAAAAAAAAAAAAAAATTGACCTCTAAAAGGGTTAAAAGGAAAGTAGAGGCTAACAGAGCCTCCTCTAAAAAATTTTAAAATACCTTACCTGACCTAAACTGATAAAAACTAGATTTCATGTGTTCAAACCTAAACATTTTCTAGGATGTGTGCCAAAAACAAACTTTTTTTTTTGAAGATAGATAGTAAATGTAGGTAAAATTATCATTTAGCTCTAAGATCGCCAATAGAACATATTAGTTTCAAAATGTTGATAAATCAAATAAATTCAAAGCATAGCACCTTTACCTTTTCCATAGGATATTCATGATGCAGATTCATAGCTCGAATACAGAACGCTGCCTATAAAAAAAGTAATCTTGTGACAAAGAGCTTTTAAAGTGTTTCAAAAATATGAGAGTATATAAGCTTTTTTTATTTCTTACTTCACTTAATCTTCGGTGTACTAGAAGGTCTTGGATAAAAGATCTAAATCGATCTGTTTCTTCGTTTATCTTAAACACGCAACATACAAGCTGAACTAATTGGTAATTTTTACACGAAACAACGTAATTCAATACTTCTAACTTTTCTTCAAAAGTCGGTGAAAAGTCAATGCACTTTTCTTCCAAAAATTGTTGATAAGTCATAATCATATTGTGCAGTAAATCAGGAGTACCTGCATATCGGTCACAAGCAACACAGATTAAATTTGTAATGTAGTTGAGAGAACCAGCATTTTTTAAATAACAGCTACGAAGAAATTTCCTTAGAATGTCAGGCTTTCGATATTTCTTCCATAGCATTTCTGATCTCCTAAGGTCTGAAGTTAATTGCAAAGACGTAGATTTTTCAGTCGAAAACTCAGGCGTTTGGGCATTTACATTATTATGAATACATCTTAGGAAGACCCATAAGTAACTGAAAAAAAGAATGGTTTGAAATTATGTATAATTACAAGGGAAAAAAAACATTTTCAATTTTTTTCAAATGACATTGAACACACACCTTTGCCGTTTAATATCGCGCGGCATCCAAAACTGAAGCAGCCGACACACATTCATTTTGTAAACAAAACGAAGAGTAGAGTTTAGAGGTTAGTGTGTATGAACGATAAAGTAGTGGCTAAACGATAGTACTCTAAGACAATTTGAAATAAAAATAGGAGCTTTATGAAAAAAAGAAGCTAATTTTGAATTTATGCCTTTTGTATAATATTTAAAATGTATTTTAGGCTTACAATAATATTTTCATTGCTACATTTTAAAATAAAGTCTCCTTTGTTAGTGACTTCTACTTCTTTTTATAAATATGATGGTTCCGTAATTTTGTAATAATTGGTAAGCTGTGATAGAAAGCGTTTTAATTCATTAATTAAAATGGCAGGAAATGAAGGAATGGATGGCTTAATTCCTATTGTTAATAAACTACATGATGCTTTTACAAAATTAGGTGTAAACTTGTCCATTGACTTACCACAGATAGCTGTAGTTGGAGGACAAAGTGCTGGAAAAAGTAGCGTATTGGAAAATTTTGTTGGCAGGTGAATCATATTTTATACTGTAAAATTTATTGCTTGCGATAGTTCATTACGACATTTTAACGTTTGCAATGCATGTACTGCAGCCATCAGTTATATTAACATCCACAAAAGCATGAATGACTCACGCTCTTGAGAAGTCAAGTTATGACAGCTCCGTTTTTCACAATTCGATAAAAAAGAATTATTTCATTTTAATCGTTTTTTTTTTTTATTTATACTCTTTAAGCTCATTCTGTTCGGGTACTTGTTATGTCATAATCATCTGCTTACATTCATATATAGGTAGTAATTGCACTTTTTTTTTCCATTAAAAGTTAAAGTTGATCATTGTGGCCAGATCAGTTGCTTATATTTTAAAAATACAAAGGTTTCAACTGAATATTTTTGTTCAAAATGTAATCCAATAAATTTATGTATTTATTTTCTCTTAACTTTTACTAATTTTTTCAATGAACTTTCTAAATATATCAAGCTACAGTTTGAGATGTACATGAGAATGGTCTTGTACTTAACAACTAATCTCATTTCATATATGCTAATCTAAAAAAATGGCTTTCAGTAGCAGGCAATGTCTTTTCAACAGTGTTTTTTAAACTTTTGCCAGCCATGGCGTTAATGACATGGCTTTGAGACATTTCATTAACGATATGACTTAAGCCATGTGAGGATAACCTCTCCTATTACTGAGAGGTTTCACTTTGAAAAATGACAAAAATCATTTTTTTTTTTTTTTTTTATTGGGTTTAAATCAGGATTTGGGACTTATATCAGAATTGGATTTAAATGAGGAACCCAAGGTGATTTAAATCATTTAATTCCGATTTTGATTTTTGATTGGATATTAGATTTCTTTGTCATGCTAAAGCTTTCTTTAAGTAGATTTAAACATCTAATTTTAAAATTGATTAATAAAATGTACTTTTTAAGTGATTACTAATATCGTTGTCGTCTCTTTTAGGGACTTTTTACCACGTGGGTCTGGTATCGTAACTCGTAGACCACTTATCTTGCAGTTAATAAATTCGCCTCATGGTTTGTTGTATTTTGATTTGTTTATTGTAGTTCAATATGTATAATAATCATTGCTATTTAATATTTCATTTTTATTTATTTTTTTGTGCTTGTAATTATTTTGCCAATTTTTACAGCAATTGCACTAATTTTAAATATGTTGAATTTATGCGTAAAATATTAAGAGCTAAAATTCAAGTTGTAATGTGAAGGGTGGACTCTCCTCCAAACTTCATGTGTGGAGGCATTATATAAGTTTTTAGATGTCAAGTTTGTACTGTAGATACCAGAATGACACTTTTCAACCACCAGTCTCTCTTTCCCACTTTACAGTTTTTTTTATTTATTTATTTTAATAAATAAATTATTTCCTGACTTTGTTTTAACAAAACCCAATGTCTGTATTTTTTAATAAAAACATTTGCTAAACAGTTTTATTAGTTTGCAATGATATGTATGTTACTGCATAAGTAAATTAGATTTTTCCAAATGAAGTAAAAAAGAAGTGTTAAAAATGACTTAACGTGTCTCATAAAAAGACTTTAAATCAAAAATTTACTGTAAACTAAATTACAAAATGAACGATAATAAATCAGAAATTGTCTGTAAAATAAATTACAAAATGAACTAAATTATGTCAATTCATTTTCTAAAGCAAATAATAGTAATAAAGTTTGGGAGCTATGAGATGGGATGTGTGTTTGTCTGTGATGTGGACTCCACCTTCAATAACTTTTAAAAGTTTCGATACAAACAAAGCATTTAAGTTTTTCACTGTTTATGCATTTAAACAAGGAGGGTCAAGGGGAAAGTATGCCTAATGATGGGAGCAATTTTGTTGTTAGAAATCAGTTAAAAATGTATTTATGAGATAATTTGCAACCTCAGCTATTTGAGGAAAGTATTGATTTTTTGCTAGAGAATTGTCGTTGTTAATATACGGAAAAGTTGAATGGTTTTGACAGTACTTCTTTGTTACCTATATTATTTCACTTCTACACAACTATATTTTATATTTAAAGTGATTTATCCTGTTGTTGAATGTTTTTTAGAATTTGGAGAATTTCTTCATCTCAAAGGAAAATCGTTTACTGACTTTGATGCAATCAGAAAAGAAATTGAAGATGAAACTGATAGAACCACCGGCACAAACAAAGGAATTTCCCCTCATCCTATCAACTTAAGAGTTCATTCTCCTCATGGTAGGTTTTTTTTCCCCCTCTTATCTCTCGCTTTTTTTTTCTTTCTCTGAAGAAGAGAGACATAGTTCTAAAGAGTACCATTCATAGTGCCTTGAATCTGAGAGCTCTTGACATGTTTCTTCAAACAAACTGGAACCTGTGACCTTTCAGAAAGTGTTGCGTTGAGCAGAAAAGACTAATCGAATGGTGCACAGTGTGGTCTGTGAACTGGGTGTAGCAAAAGCTCCACTCCATCTTCCTGTGACTTATCGTTAGTCTTCTTGGCAGTATGTGATTTGGGGTTGTATTATTGCATCAGGGTGCACTTTTCAGTTAGAGTGGGTACTCCTTCTGAAGCTTGTCCTACAAAACTAAATTTTCACTTTTGTTCATTAACTTTTTTTACTACCAACTCATCATGAGAAGAAGTGTTATGCGCAGATCTGTCAACTCTCCTGCTTTAAGCTGGAGACTCCTGCTTTGGGGATCAATCTCTAGCTTCCTGCCTCCTGTGTAATTTGCTCTTGTTTTTTAAGAAATTAACAAAATCGTCAAACTTGAACTGTCAAGAGTACATTCAGAAGGCTTTTTAGTTTTGCATTCAGCTTTAGTGGGAAGTTATTGTGAAATCAATGACTATTAAAGCAAAAGAATCCACTCTTTTTTACAGGAAAAAAGTATTTTAAATTGGCTTTGAAAAATTTTAACTAAAAAAATATAAATATTATATCGTGTTCACACGCACACACACATTAATACTTTACAAACATCAAAATTATCAAGTTTGAATTACCATTAATTTAATTCCTTGAAAGACATTTCTCCAGCTTTATCATTTAGTTTCTTGTGCTTTTCTGCTTTGAAAGGTTGGCAGGTTGGCAAGTCTGATTATGACTTTTCACCATATTTTGTTTTATATTATGTTTCTCTAACATAAAGTCTACTGAAATTCTAAGCATTAAATTTAATACTTTTGTGTTTTAGTTTTGAATTTGACATTGATTGATCTTCCGGGAATGACTCGTGTACCAGTCGGTGATCAACCACCTGATATTGAACATCAAATCAGAGACATGTTGCTCACCTATGTGAAAAAGGATAGCTGTCTGATATTAGCTGTAACTGCTGCAAATCAAGATATTGCTACTTCAGACGCTCTCAAACTTGCAAAAGAAGTTGATCCAGAAGGTAAACTAAATAACTAATCATTATCTTCTACTTTCAGTTCTGAACTTGACTCTGGTAGATTTGCCTGGGTTGACAAGGGTTCCTGTTGGTGATCAGCCTTTGGATATTGAAAGAAAGCTTCATGATCTGATTATTGAGTTTATAATGCCTAAAAATTGTCTGATATTGGCAGTCCACCCTGCAAATTCTGATCTTTCTACATCTGATGCTTTAAAATTGGCAAGAGAAGTTGATCCTGCAGGTCAGGTTTCAATATTGTTAGCATGAATTGGTAAAGCCTTCCCACTTACAGACTATGCATCCCTTGCTCAACATCAGCTACAGTTTGTATGCTCACCACTTACATTTTTTAGTTATCAATAACTTGAGCTTTAATATGCCAGCATGGATTTCTTCGGCCCTTTCTGTAATGAATTCTAATGATTATTACTAACCGCTGTAGTTTTTTATTGTTCTATGTTCATTGCATTATGCTATTTTAAAAGTTTTTCATGACTTGTGCTCACTCTTTTATTTTATGTTTGATGTATTAACAATAATCTGTACTTTAAAATATTTTGGTTGAAAATCCAAATATGATATATTTAATGAATTGGTTTATTCACCTGATGATTTTTTTTTCCATGTTAAAGTAGCTTTTAGTCTTATTTAATGGTTGCTTTGTTTTAAAATTAAGCATTACATGTTAAATTTCAGCAATATGTATTTGGGAAATGCTTGAAAAGCAAATAAGCTCTTTGTTTTGACCAGTTTGACGAAAAGTTTTGAAAATGAACTAAGTGTTTCATTTTATGATTATTCCCCCAAGTGTAAAGCATACTTTAATCTGAATGACAGGAATCAAAAGACACCATAAAATAACAATTATGATTAGAAAAAGTGATGAGTTTAAAACAAGACTGTTAAAATTTATGCCTAGATAAGCTGTTTGCTCAAAAAAAAAAAAAAAATTGTAAAAATCAAAACTTTGAATGGTTGCTTTGTTTAAGAATTAAGCATTACATGTTAAATTTCAGCGCTATTTAAGATCTTTCATAACAAGATTCCCAAGCTTCTTAAAACAGCCGTATTTACTTTTACTAACATTGGGCTTTTAAAACCTTATTTCTTGCCAAAGGTCTTTAATAGTACATGAAATCTTTCATACTTGCTCACGTTTTGAATTAATGTACATGCACTTATTTCGCCTATTTGTATTTCAGCCTTTTCATATTAAACAATATGAAATATTAAATGAAGGGAAATTTGTTTAACTGATGTAGTTTAGGCAAGGTGAATGTAGCTTAGCTAGTGTGCAGAACAATAGCAAAACTTGAGATGCAAAAATTAGTTGGTACCCTGCTGTAATAGATTATGTTTTGTGTATTTCAAAATTATACAACATTAAGCAGGCCTTCCGACTTCCTATCCTGTCACCCTCTTTTTCCCAAAATTAAGACTAAATATTTAAATACATTAATTTTTGATAACAAAAATCAAAAGCTCTCTCTAACTGTAACATTTTTCAAAAGTTTTCTTGTGCAGCATGTGAGTTTGAATTATCTTTCTTTTTACTTTTTAAAATTTAAAGCTAGTTGTTTCTAAATATTTTATGTATTTTTTTTGAAGGGTTACGTACAATAGGTGTTATAACAAAATTAGATCTAATGGATGAAGGCACTGATGCTCGGGAAATTCTAGAAAATAAACTACTTCCTTTACGTAGAGGTTAGTATCATGTTTAATATGTTTGTGTATGCACTGATGTATGTTATATGCTTATTTTTGGATGCATAAAATCTATATTGATTTTAATTTTTTTGAAAATTATAGGTTACATTGGAGTGGTTAATCGTAGTCAAAAAGACATTGAGGGACGTAAAGACATAAAAGCTGCTATTGCTGCTGAGAGACGTTTCTTTTTGAGTCATCCTGCTTATAGGTACCTTATTAACAAGATATTTATAATTTATTTTATCAGTGCAGAGTTGAAACTCAGAAATGGATTGCTGTTCAATTTCAAATTTAGTACTAATATAGCACTTTTAATGTTCTTATGAAAAAAATTAGTTGTGAATTTACCATGGTTTATTTATCTCTTCAATTTCAGCGGTCTTATTTTCAAATTTTTGGATGTACTGGCAATGCTTTTGAATCAACTCTTTTTGATTCTCTGAAACTATTATTTTGTGCAGAAGCCAATATTTCAGTCATAACAAGTCAAAGGATCTCAGTGAAAATTTTGTTACAGCTTCGACTTCTTTGAAAAATGTAATGAATAATGCATTTTTTGAAAGAAAAATGAAGTTGAAAAGTCTTAAAGTTTAAAATAAGATTTCGGTGGTTTTTTATTTTTCTTTATTGCCCGAGAATTAAAGGCCTGTTTTTTTCCTCTGTTGTGTAAGACATGAGACATGAACCATATTTTTGTAGTTGTTGCAATACATACGTGTTCAGTAAAACATTGTTAATACTTCTTTCAAAAGATGGATGTGAAAAGATGTATAACTGTGAAATCAATAAATAACTTTGACTTTTAAGTTTTGCCCTATAAATACAATTTTTGCAAATGTAAGCTTTATGTATATAGTACAAATTACTGTGTCATACTTTTGTGCTAAAAACAGTAATTAAATATATATATAAAGGAAATTAAGCATACCTTTACTGTGTACCTTGAAAACTTTATACACATTGCATATCTCCAGTGTTAATGTAATTATGTCACTAGTATGTAGTGTAGTATATGTATATGCAGCCATTAGACTTAAAAGCAATTTCATTTTCGTCTATTGTGCTAGCTAGATTCCTTATGAAAAAGTGGATTGTCATGAAAATATTTTGCAGCTATTGTATTTTTCTTAAGTGAGACCTAACATGAATTTGCACATGGGTCAGGTCTGCTCTGATTTTATTTAAATAGGAATCAACACCTAAAAATGAAAGGGTGCAAAAAAAAAAAAAAGTGCTCAGCAGTCCTTCTAAAACAGCATTGAAAAAGACAGATTGCCTATGTGAGCTGACCTTGTCCATCCTCAACCTATCTCCCCTTTTTAAAATGAGATCTATTATGTGTGCTAGTCATTGCTTTTGAGAACTTATAGTACCTCCTAAATATATAGACATATATGAAAAGAATTTGCAAGCACTAGTTTAATGTATTGTTATTTTAAAATGTAATTTATTTGTATTTTTTCCCCTTCTTTTTTTATTAGGCACATGGCTGATCGTATGGGTACTCCATTTTTACAGCGAGTCTTGAATCAACAACTTACAAATCATATACGAGATAACCTGCCATCACTTCGGGAAAAACTTGAAAAACAGAAAAATGCATTGGAAAAAGAGGTGGAAGAATATAAACACTTCTCTGCTGATGACCCATCCGTTAAAACAAAAGCTATGTTGATGTAAGTTTTGTACTTAGCATTTTACACACTTCTATGTACTTCATTTTACTGTATAAACTTAAAATAAAATACATTTGTGTCAAAGCATTAAGTTTATTGATACAAATGTATCTACTCAAAATATGATGGTATTTTTAAATAAATTTCAGGATGATTCAGCAACTTCAGACCGATTTTGAAAGAAATATTGAAGGTTCTGGCTCAGCATCAATTGATACACATCAGCTCACTGGTGGTGCAAAAATAAATCGTTTGTTTCATGAACGATTTCCTTTTGAAATAGTTAAGGTTAGTACAGTTTTTTAATGTACATGAATATTTTGCAAAAAACAAGCAATCATGGCTTTTGCATTTGCGCAAAGCTGGGGATAAGTTTTTAAAAAATGAACATTGTTTGTATGAAACCTGATTTGGTGCCATTGAATTAGTCTTTTTGGCTTAGATTTGCATTAATTTTACATTTCTTCTCTTCACAGAACTTAAAGAATTAATAGAAGTTTATGGAAATAGGTCATATTGTATGTAATATCTAGTGAAACATTTTTTTATAGAACTGCACTAAGCATTATACTAACAATTAATGCTAATTGCGTATTTAATTGCTGTTTCAAATGTGTTATGTTTTGATAGCAAATCCTTCTTATAGGAAAATGTTCACATTTATATGAAATGAAATTTTTATTTTAAATATTTCATACAAATGTTTGCTTTCATGCTAATTTAACATTGCTCTCCCTCTGTTGGTTTTGTACCATCGTAAAATAAAATTTGATACCTATCTAGTTTCAGCAAAATGACCTAAAAAAAGTAATTTTTATAAGAGGTGTCCAATGCCTTTTGTTCTTAACTTAAATATTTGGCATTGAATTTTCTACAATTTATTTTCTGATTTCCAATGAAACAATTGCTTTGCCAGTTATAAAGGGATCACATTCATAATTTTGAATTTAGTGTTTGAATTTCAAATTGTATTTATGTTCAAAATGTTTTATAGATGGAATTTGATGAAAAAGAGCTTAGGAGGGAAATTGCTTTTGCAATCAGAAATATTCATGGCATAAGGTATGAAAATTGTTATTTAAAGTGTTTTATTATTACTTCCCAACCATGAAGTAGTTAAAGATATTATTCTTGAATTCTGTATTTTACCAGAGTTGGATTGTTTACACCAGATATGGCATTTGAAGCGATTGTGAAAAAACAAATTTCAAAGTTGAAGGAACCATCATTAAAGTGTGTTGATTTAGTTGTTGGTGAATTAGCAAATACTGTCAGATCATGTTCTGCAAAAGTAAGACTTTGAACTTTTTCTCCTTTTTGACTCTGCATTTGTTATCCATGTCTTTTGAAAATATAAATGAAAAAATTGAAGGGGAAAATATACTAATATCAGCTGATAAGAAAGTTTAATATTCTTGAATAACACAAGCTATTAATGTTTTTATGCATTCTGTATCGTGAAATATTTTTGCTCTATTGCTGTTACTCTTTGTTATGTTGCACTTGTTATATTGTACATCCCAATCCATCAACCTTTTGCAGTTTCTGACTAAAAATTAGGGGAAAAGATCATGTTTTAACTTTCTAGACTTCAACAGTAAAAATTCTTTTTTGACAACAGAATTTTTTTTAAAGTATAAAAAATATCCAACCATTTTAGATTTTTCTCTTCATCCAAAAGAAAAAAACAATAGATCTACATTTTGAGCGCAGCATATTAGGAAAATAACAAAGTTGTATGTAAATTGTATTGATAAATTTCTTTTTTTGAAAAGTTGTCTTAAATTTACATTTTAGAACAAACAGTTGCAACTTATTTGTACACTATCCCTTTTCTTAAGTATAACTACATTTGTATCTCGCTATTATTGTTTCTAGACAAACAATATGCGGAGCTACTGTATTACATTATTTTCTGAGAGGAAAACTGCTGGTTCAGTAGTATTGAGGCTTTGAAGTGTGGCAACTTCATCAAAATAATTTAGTCTTGTGTAGTGCCATACTATAACTTCAGTTATGTTGCAAGAACATTTAAATTAAAAATATATTGGATAACAGAAAATAAGGAAAATTGTGCACAAAAGGTTCAATATGCTTTTATTTTTTACTTAGCAAATTCATGAAAACAAAAAAAGCAGAGAATAATATTGGAATAAATGTATCCAAATTCAAAAGCTGTAAACTTTGCAAATAAAATAAACACAGAACAAAATAGCACTTAATGAATTGCAAACTTTTTTCTTACAACCTTAATCTTAACTGTTACCAAACAGTTATCAAGAAACATTATTTTCTTTAATTGCATGAAGGAATTATTTTGTAGTTTATTTAATTTTCTCTAACATACGTCATTTTCTTCAATAGATGAATCGTTATCCTAACTTACGTGATGAGATTGAAAGAATCATTACTACTCACATTAGGGAATGTGAACTAAAAACAAAGCAGCAGCTTTCGCTTTTAGTTGAAGTAGAACTTGCTTACATGAATACAAATCATGAAGATTTCATTGGTTTTACAAAGTAAGACTTATTATACAATACTTTAGTGTCCAGACATGATTTAATTACTTATTTAAATTCCACTTTGATTATACATATGATTAAATGTTTCTTATATCATGTAATCCTCTTTCAAATAGTTGTGAAATGTAACTGCTTTTTGTGGGTAAATTTTATTTATATTGTGCAACTTAGTCTTAATAGAGCATGGTCTAAGTATAGTGCCATTTGTTTACTTCTCTCTTTAATATAAATGCTTTATTTTTAATGATTTCTATTCTTTTTCCTTCTTATTTAGTCTCTATTTCTCTAATTCGTTTCTTTTTATTATATATTTTCACTCCTGGTTCCTTACAGCTTTGAGCTTACAGGAGGGTAAGTTCTCCAAGATTACAAGATTGCTCTATGCACTTGCCCTGGTTGCTTTAAATGTCTAGTTTTCTTAATACTTTAATGCTAATAAGGATGTTTTATGAGCAAAATTAACCTATGAATTTGTTGAATGTAAAATATTAACATATTCACATAACGTTTCAGAAAATGCTCTGTTTCTTCCTGCTCTTTTCTAATATTGTGAAAATGCATTGATTTTATTCATTGCTCTGTGAAGTGCTCCCCCCCTCCCCTCTGTTTACAAAGCATGATATTTTAGTCACTTCAATTTTGCAAAAACTACATTCTAATTGCACTTTTATGCTCCAACCTACTTTTTATCTATCCCGTAATTTTGCTACAAAAACTCATAGTAATATCAACCTGCAAATTTAAAGATATTTTGTTATAATAGAATACCATGTAAAAATATTTTATGCTGCCTTTTTAATATTATAGTTTATTTTGTTAAAATATAATTTTCAAAATTGAATCTATTAGGAATAACAGATTGCATATAAATTGTAGTAAATTTTTCAGAATTAAACATGTTTATGTAGTATAAATTAGAGCCTATTATATCTTATTTACTAAAGATGATGATAATGCTTATGTTAAAATGACAAATTGTACGTGATAAGGCTGGAATGTATTGAATGTTGTATATAATGTGGCATCAATTTACTAATTTTTTATTCAAGAAACCTGCTTACAGAAACACAAATTCGGTTTAGAAAAAAATTCCAATAAGCAAGTAGTTTTTCCCCCCGTTCAGACTGTTTAATGCAGTGGTTCTCGGTCTTCTCAGGTTTGCTTCACCCTTAGAATTTTTTCATAGCCCTTTAGTCTATTTCTATTGTGTACATATATAGATATTGATACCATAGACACTTTGCGGCACTCAGTTTGGAAACCACTGTTTAGAAGTGTGGAACCTTCTTATCTCTTAATATTCTTTGAATAATTCAATGATTGTTTATATAATTGATGCATTCTTTTCTGTAAGAAATTGTTCTGTCCTTTACATCAGTGGTGTTCAGTTTTTTTTTTCCACACAGCAAATATTTTCTTTACATTGATTTGGCATATTTTAATGCAGATGAAATATTGGCCATTCAAATTTATTAATTTCATTAGGAGCTGATATTCATGACAAAAATGAAATAGCCTAACCAATCAATGTTTTCACTATCTCTCTATAGACCTCTTAATATACATATTTTTGGTAATTTTTAATTTTTCTTTTTTTTTTTTTAATAAAGTGCTCAAGTAAGTGCAGAAGCTAATACTGGAAAAAGAAAATTAGGAAATCAGGTAAGTCACTTCAGGTAATTCGTCTATAAAAATAACTTCTAAATTATGAATTATTTAAAATGTAGAAAAACCCTAATTGTATGAAGTGTTTAAATTGATTGTATTTTTAAGTATTAAAATGCTATATGTGTGAAGCTGATCAACATACATATACAATTCTGTTTTTTGCATCTTAAATTAAAATTGAAATTTTAAGCGGTTTTTCTATGGAGTTCAAAACTGTCTCATTATCTGTGTGCATTTTTCTAAAAAATTGTTTGCAACCATTTATATACCACCCTTTCTATTAATTTTTAATGTCACTCTCCACCAATTTTCTCTTAGCATATATTTGTAGACTTCTCCTGCCTGACTCTTGTTTCAAAGCAAAGTCAGGAAGGGGGGAGCAAATCTAGTATGTAGAAGAGATAATTGAATTCCAAACTATTTCATTTGACTTATCAAGTTCAAATGCAAAGTTAAGGAACATTTCTCAATGCACACTATGTTATAAAAAAATGCACAAAAGAATTACTTTAATGTTGATGTGTATTATACATGCCGACTAGTTCTGTTGTGTGCTGTGAAAATGTAGTTAAAGTATTTATCTTAACAGAGTTCATTTTTTAGGTTATCAGAA
Source organism: Uloborus plumipes (assembly GCA_038373865.1). Classification (NCBI taxonomy): domain Eukaryota; kingdom Metazoa; phylum Arthropoda; class Arachnida; order Araneae; family Uloboridae; genus Uloborus; species Uloborus plumipes. The sequence goes on along the minus strand of JAXGGA010010513.1, from coordinate 30,180 downwards.
AAGGTTGGATGTGTATTCACAATCTTGGTATTATGAAAGGGGGATCTCGAGATTATTGGTTTGTTTTAACATCGGAACTACTTACATGGTACAAAGATGATGAGGTAGGTTATATATATATATAGTTGAAAATTTGAGATATTTGAAAAATTTGAAGGGAAGTGTTACCAGTTTGCTTGTTTCTTTTTAGGAAAAAGAAAGAAAATATATGCTTCCTCTTGAAAGTTTAAAGATTAAAGATGTTGAATCAGGCTTCATGTCTCGTAGACCTCTTTTTGCTTTATTTAATCCTGACCAAAGGTATTCATTTTTCTTCTTTTTTGTATTACTTTTTTCAGGAGAACCTTAAGTCCTGCATTTGAATATTGTTGTGCAGGAATATGTAAGATAGTGATAGATATGACCCATACAGACAAAACACACCTTTACTGGGTATATTTTTTTGAATTCACCAATATTATTCCAAAAATACTGTAAGTGTTTTCCAAAAAATCCAATAAATGTTGAGCGAAATTCATAAATTTTGATTTTCTATTGTAGTGATGCTACATGTTTTTGTATAAATATTATATAGACTAATAATGTTTTCAAATGATTTATTCTTTGATACATCGCACCCTTGCTACAAAAGTGCCACAACTCAAAAATTGTAATTTTTGAGTTATGATCGTCATTAGACGTAGTTTACACTTCTCTACCAATCTTCAAAAGAGCTAGAAGTTGCATTGAAATATCAGCTGCCAAAGGGCAGTTATGGCGTTTTGTTGTTATCAAGATGCATAGGACCCCTTCCACTGATTGCCACATCTTGAGTTGTCGTCCAGCCGTCGTAGAGTAACGTGCGTAACTAACGATCATAGTTTGAGATGCATCGGTCTTCATATTGACAAATTCAAAAATACTAAAATATGCCTAGTCAGCCCGGGAACAGTTTTTTGCAATTCCTGGAAAACTTAGTTTTTTGAGTTGTGGCACTTTTGTAGCAAGGGTGCGATATATTTGTATATATCAATGTTTTTTAACTTTCCATATTGAAGGTTAAAGGCAGTTTGCCTTAAAATGTAAATTAATGATATGTTTTATTATTTTTATGCAATTTCAAAACTGGGAAATTTAGTAGCGATATTTTTATATATAAAAATATGATTCAGAATTTTTTGAAAACTAATATTATTTTATAATCCGAAACGATCATTGGATTATTTGTTCATGTTTGTGTTTATGATTTATTGTGCTTTTTGTTCCTCAACACACATATAAATAGCCGGTCACTGAAATGCTCCAATATATTGTGATCTTGGCTAAAAATGTATCATCACCTAAGCTCATTGCTCTCTTGCTTTTTTTTGTGTGAAAAAGACCAAAGTCGTCAGTTTTCTGCATTAATAAATGCTCCTAACACGTATGGGCTCTTTGCAATGAAGTATTGTTTAAGACGAATATTTTCTAATGCGGCAAATAACCTTATAATATAGAAACTGTATAAAAAGTGTTTTTTTTTTTTTTTTTAATAGGCATTTATTTTGAACATTACATGAATGTTTGTTAGTGAGTTTTGTACCAACAAAATTATTTATAATGTTGAAAATTAATGAGATTTATGGTGAAACCCAAACTTAAGGCGATAATATAAATTCTCCTCCCTCTGTGAATATTAAATATATCTTAGTCTTTTTTGAGTCAGTATAATTATTTCCTTTCAGGGACTAATAAAACCTTGCCAGTATTTAATTTCGTGTGCGAAAAGTCATTAAATATGTTTTGCTAAAACATGAACTAAACAAATGAATAGCATAAATTAAGCACCAATCATCTACAAAAAAAATGTTTATTGGTCTTTTATGCTTCACTTACATACATTGTATTTCTTTATACATTACATTGTTTATTTGCTTTATACATAACCTTGGTGTTTAGAAGTTTAAGAAGTATTACATTGCAAAATTAAATAATAGGAAAGAGTAGAGTAATGAGGAAGATACCTCAAAAATTGACAAAGTTATTAGAAAATATTTCTACAAATGTATAAATTTCCACCAAAACCTTTTTGGAATTGTTCAGTATCAAATCTCTGAATTGACAATGATGATTTCTAAACTTTATCATTTAAGTTATGTTTTATTTTATTTTTTTATTTTTGGATGGTTATAAAAGTACATAGAGCACTGAAGTCTTTTTAATTTTAATACTTTCACTCTATTTTTTTAATTTATAATTATGTGTTTTTAGAAATGTGTTCAAAGACTATAAACAGTTAGAATTATCTTGTGATAGTCAAGAAGAAGTTGATAGTTGGAAAGCTTCTTTCTTAAGAGCTGGTATTTATCCTGAAAGGTCTTCTAATATAAATGGAGAAGTTGAAGGTAATGATAGCACTACTTCTTTGGACCCTCAACTAGAACGTCAAGTTGAAACAATTAGGAACTTAGTAGAATCTTACATGAAGATAATAACAAAGACTTTCAGGGATCTTGTCCCAAAATTCATCATGCATTTAACAATAAATAATGTAAGTTCAGACTTAAATCTTTATTTCATATTATGCATTTTATAATGGTACAGTCATAGAAAAAAAAAACGAAACACTCTGAATTATTCGGTTGCTATACTTGCCATGAACAAAAGAAAGGTGTCTTCTGACATGGATTAATGTCTTCTTTAAAACTATGTAAGTAAAATTTTGATAAGGGGCTATATACAAAGTGAAATGAATTCAGTCTGAATTTTCAAATGGGAACCCCTACATTTGGTTACATAATTAGGTGCAGAGGGCCAAAAGTATGCTGGGTACCAAGCGGCATCACTTTAGGATCAGTAGAACAAAAGTTATGACCGACCAAAGATTTAGGGACCACCACCACATCAAAAATACTAGTTCCAAGGTCAAAGTTTACAAAAAATAGACAAATCATATTTTTCGAAGAAATTAGCTAAAGTTAATTGCTATAATAGGTTTGCTTTTTGTAATTAATTAAAAATTCTCGGGTTTTGTTAAAGTTATAATACTTTTGAAATTGGAAGAGAAAATCCTACTGTGTAGAGTTCAAGGGAAAAACGCAACGTTCTATCTTTTTGATTAAACAAAGATAGATACATATTTTTAGCTACGCACTAACCCAATCAGCACACACCTTCTGGAGATAGGTTACAACTTAAAAGTAACCTCTTGTATTTATATAAACTACTGCATTCAGATTGGCAAAAATGTTAAAACCGTGGCCCAGAATGTAAAAAAACGTCTAATCGCGACAAATTATTCCAAATAAACTTCCGAGATACCACAGTTTTGTATGAAAATCAAGTGTCCACGTAAAAAGTTTTCTGAATTGCTACATGTTGCATGAATGCAGACTTCCCACTAATGGACAAAAAATTGGATTGTCTACCAGTTTTAAAATATACTCAGCAGTTTTATTAACTTTTTCGCTTTCAATATACAGGGTGGTTATAAATTAACAGTAGGTGTTTGGAGCCCTCTAGCTCGCGAACTACTGGGCGAAACATTGCCAAACTTCGCGAGCATGCATATTAGACCATGGGATTTTGATTTCTGGAATAAAAAAATTAGTTTGAAAAATCACCAACAGGGGGAAATTTTGCGCTGTAAAAGTGTATTACACTGAATATCGCAAATTAAACTTGAAAAGATGCTGTTTTAATCAATTTTGCCTAGCAAAAATGATTGTTCTTTGCAAATGAGGTTTAATATGATCGCCGTACAATTTTCTATTAAAAAAAATCACCACGAACAAAATAGCTGTCCACCAACCAAATAGAATGCAATAATTTGCATAAACGCTTTGCGTTTAGCGATCATCTGTATAAAATGACTGACTGGGAGCATTCTCATCATTCTGAGCGCAGTTGCCTCTTGATGGCTTTAACTATGCAGGACGCGCGTTGTTAGTGAAGCTCTACTATCAGCGTGATGAAAATGCCAATGTTACTCTTCGAGAATTTCGACGAGTGAAGCAGTTGAGAAAAGGCCCACTGACCATAACAAATTTAAGAAGCATGATTAAGCGGTTTAAAATGACTGGATTTCTAGCCCAGCAACCAGGCTAGGGGCGTCAGACGGTTAATCAGCTACAAGTTGACGAAGTTGCAAATGCTATTAGAGAACAATGCTTTGATGCTATCAAAGAAACATTTCTGATATCGCAAGTTTAAAAGATATGATAATTTTAAAAATTAGAGAAATCCATTCTGATATGTTACGAGCTGCCGTAGAAAATGTAGAAAATGTTCTGCATCGTATGCAGTTCTTACAACTTAACAATGGCGATCATATCGAACCACATTTGTGCCAAAAAAAGTCATTTTTGCAAATAAAATGGATGCATATTTTGTCAGTAGCAATTAATTCTTCGCTAATCATAATAATACACTTTAACAGCGCCAAATTTCCCCCTGGTGGTAATTTTTCAAACTATTTTTTTTTTTTATTCCAGAAATCAAAATCCCATGGTCTAATATGCATGGTCACGAAGTTTGGCAATGTTTCGCCCAGTAGTTCGCGAGCTAGAGGGCTCCAAACACCTCCTGTAATTTATAACCACCCTGTACTATAACTGTTGAAAACTAAATACTATATAAAATCGCTGAGCATGTTCTGCAACTGGTGAATGAGAATATTCCTCTTTCTTTGCATAGAAATTCCCTGCTTTTGTTTCAGTTTGCACAGTTGTATATGGTCCCTAAAAATGGTTCTTTTAGCATATCTCAAAAACTACTGGATATTTTGAGCTCCCATTTTGGATTCTCCTTTAAAACCCTTTTTAGATTGTTTCTCCAGCAAAATATTATATAGTTCCAGATCATTTTTTCAAATATTAATTTCATAATTCATAAAAAATTCAAGATTTTATCTGAGAGGAAGTCAATGACGTTTTTATTGTTGGGTTGGTTCATACTTTGATATAAAAGAACAAACTTTGCCGTACCTATCGTGGTTTAGGTATTATATGCCCAAGTATCAAAAATATTTTTAACATTACGGGACAGTTTTTTCTCAGTTCAATTGTGAAGCAACTGCTGGAGCAAATTTAAAACGATTTGGTATACAAAGTTGAATGATGTTGCTGATCACAAATATGCGATAAAAAAGGGGGGTTTTCATAGAAAATTTTAAAGTTGATGCCGATTTTTATATGAAGACGACCCCTTAACAACAATTTATCAATAGAAATTTATAGAGCACATTATTCCTGAAAAAATAACATATTACACGTGTCTCTAGTGCTAATAGTCTTTGAATACGAGCGAGTATTTCGTTTTTTTTCTATGACTGTACATGAAACTTACTGCATTAGCAGGCAAAATTTAAGTAATATTTCCCCTGTAACTTTGCAAAAGTTCTTGGCTTTGGGAAGTAAGAGAATATTTTATCTTATGATGATGGGGGCTTTGTTAATATTATTATTACCTCATGGGTTAGGCTGTATAATGTCTTAGGATTGTACTCTATCTTAATTTCACATGTATACTTGTAAGTTAAAAAGGGCATGGGAAAAAAAAGAAACATTAACCACTTTCACTTTCTTTCAAGGCTCCAAGATAAAATTGTGTGTCCATTATTTTATGTTTTTTATAGGTTTGATATGTGTATAGAGGTTATTAAGATTCATATTAAATATTTTTTACATCAAAAAAATAAAATGCAACATGTTTTGTTACTCGGACCGAAGCATTTCACCGTAATAATGCAAACTATTTTTGTTTGAAAATGCGAACATGTAAGCATCTGCAAATAAGTTTGTTATTTAAAAAAATATTACCAAAGTAGTATTTCCACACTAATGAATCTAAAAGTCTTTTGAGATACTTGAGAAATTAAAATCTTGAAACTTTTTTTCTCTCCCCCCCCCCCCTCCTTCTCCACATTTTTTTTTTTTTTTTTTTAGTGTTTGCCTTTTCAATGTTACTATGAACAATGGAAAATTAACAATTCTAGTACTCCTAGAATTCAATGACATTGAAATAACATTTTGCAGTCGAAAGGGACACTTAATGAATGTTTTATATATATATATATATATATATATATATATATATATATATGGTAAAGATTAAGACGTGATGATTTCTAAAGGTGATGGTTGTCATTACTTCTTTGATTTACTGAATGAAAAAATTTTATTTTTTTAAACTTTTTTTTCTTGAGTGAACATTTCTATAAAATCCATTCTGTGTGAGTTTGAATGATGTTTTTATAAATTGTTGCATGAGTTTATTTCTTATTTTATTTTTTTCAATTAATATTGCAAGGTGTTCAAATGAGCTTGTCCTTGAATTTTCGTTCGACATTTATTTTTCAAATTTTCTTCAAAGCAGAGAACCAATTTTAATAGGTGATGTATTCTCCGTGTGTGTGTATACAGGGTGTCCACTCCAATCGTGGACCAATAGCTAATTTCTAAACCGTTAGAGATAAGCATATAGTTTATTTAGGAAAAAATCTCCAAATTATTAAGGAATTTTGGGTCTATTCAATGTTTTTCAAAAAATCAAATTTTGAAAGAGTTACGAAATTTAAATTTTTTTACAGCCCCCCATTCCTATCAGTCATATTTAGTAAAACATTCTTGACACTGTAACGTTTAAAACTAAAAAAAAATCACTGTTCTACGACAAAAATTGACCGAGTTATGACGTTTTGAAAAATCAAGATTTTGAATGATTTCGCATACGGTCCCTTAAGCGATCTCTAGATGACGTCATGAAATAATGCAAAATTTTGATTTTTCAAAACGTCATAACTCGGTCAATTTTTGTCGTAGAAGAGTGATTTTTTTTTTTTTAGTTTTAAACGTTACAGTGTCAAGAATGTTTTACTAAATATGATTGATAGGACTGGGGGGCTGTATAAAAATTTAAATTTCGTAACTTTTTCAAAATTTGATTTTTTGAAAAACATTGAATAGACCCAAAATTCCTTTCACAATTTGGAGAATTTTTCCTAAATAAACTATATGCTTATCTCTAACGGTTTAGAAATTAGCTATTGGTCCACGATTGGAGTGGACACCCTGTGTATATAACTCCCCTCGGGCCTCCACCCTCTACACTAAACCAAAAATCGGCTCTGAAAAATAAATCTGGGTCATGACCAGCCGTAAATGTGTACTTTTCTAACACAGCCCAATTTATTAAAATGTTTGAAGAAGTTTTTCAATTCTTTCGACAAAATTAGTTTCCTTTTTAAACTATAATGTATTTTGCTTATATTATGTTTTTCTTTTATTTCAGACAAAGAATTTTATTTATACAGATCTGTTAGCTAATTTATATGCTGCTTGTGATCAGGTATTGAACTTTCAAAATCATAATCCATTTATAAATTATACTGTGCATTTACATTATAATTTTTACCCTTGTGTTTACTGATCACTTCCTTGTTTTTTTATATTGACTACTAATATGTTAGATTTCTTACAGGCAACTCTAATGGAAGAGTCTGCTGAAGAATCGCGTAAAAGGGAAGACATTATGAGGCTTTATCAAGCTTGTAAAGAAGCATTATATATTATCAGTGATGTTTCTATGAAGACATCATACCAGCCCTTACCACCACCTGTTAAAGACGATTGGATACCCCCAGATTCGCCCGGGTAAATAACTTAAGTCTCTTGCTCCTAAAATTCTAAGCACTTGAAACAGATTCTGGTATTTTTATGTGTTATTTATTGTTCATAAAGAATCAAAAATTATAACTGGGTAAATTAAACTAGCTCCTATTTTAGTACAATTGCAAAAGTAAAACTTATTTTATAGTAATGTTTGGAACTGTTTTTCAATCTTTTAGATATGTGTTTCAAATGTTAAACAGTTTTAAACACTACAACAAAATGTAATGTAAATTTCATGCAGAAAGATATGAAATAAACGTTACACTTGATTTATGAATTCAGGACTTTAAAAAGATCGTAGTATGTTATAAGAGCTTAGTAAATTTTAAAAAATAGATTTAGTGACTTATGATTAAATGTAAAGAATTTCTAATAATGGCGCTAAATTTTAAATCTGCTCGTAGATATTAACCACATCTTTTATTTTGTTATTTCTTGTCAAATACAGCTTGAATTATAGGACTAAAGAGCTTTTAATTAATTAAGAAAAAGGATCTAAAGAGTGCCAAATAAAACATTAATGCCATCTAAAGTCAAATTTTTTTGTTTAAAAAAATGTTAATTCAGTGATTTCTGAAAAATTATGATTTGACAGAAAAAAAATAATAATTTTCATAATGAATTGAAAAAGATACTTAGAAATCAATGATAAAAATTGGAAAACATAGTTAACACATGATTAAAAATAGTATCTATTTTTAACCATGCCTGAGGTGCACAAGTCACACCCGTATGCAATTCAATTTTACTTGTGAGAGATCATTTTTACAAAATTGGTTACTACAATTTTGCACCTAGTGATTGGAAATTGTTGTTCATTGGATCCCTAACTTTAGTAGTATGAGAGAGACTTCCCCAATCTCGTTGCCTCCAAGATGAAACTTAGTATTACTCTGCAATGCTATGTATCTAAGAAAAAAGACTTTGGTCCTTCCCATACATTGGTCAACTTGGGTAAAAAAACAGAGATTCTAATTCTCACAGCTAGAAACAGGGCTTAATTTGTTTGGGTGCTTACGAGGAGTTCAGCTTCCACTTTCCTTCTTTTCAGTTTTATGTGAATTTTCTTATTATCATTGAAATTCAGGCTAGTTAAAAATTAAAATAAGTTTTGAAGGCTAAGATCACACTTCTTTTGTTAAATATTCAAACTATCTCACTCAGATACGAAATTTTTGTTACAGATTTCATGTTGTGATTGTGCTTTTCCAATCTCTCTGATAATTTTGAAAAAAAAAACTACTCTTTGATTAATCAAAAATTAATTTTATATGATTACCAGAAAAAGCAACTCAATGTCTAAATATAATGCATGTCAACATTTTCAATGATTTTAGGGCAAAATGATAGGATTCCTGCTGAAATTTCTGAAATTGCCTTCTAGAACATTATCGGACAAGAATATATAAGTTATTCAAATTTTTAGTTTTAGTTTTTGGAGGGGAGTCTTCCAGCTAAAAACTAAAATTAAATATTTGAATTTTAGTACCTGGATTTGAAACAAAAGAAGATCTTTGTTTCATGCTTAATTTTATGTCTAAATATTGTTTTCATTCTTTTTACAATGTTTTTTCCTCGGTTGAAATGTGAATAAAACTGTATTTGCTTCAAATCATTTTACTTTATATATTTCTTACTTTTACTTACTATTTTAAACTTAATTTCACAAATTTGATATGATTGCTAAAATTATGTTTTGCAGTTTTTCTGTATTTTCAAAAATTAATAACTTTCAGGTGTCATGTATGCTTATTTCCTTTCTAAACAACCAAAGATTCTAAACTAATAAAGCAACAGTTTTGTTATTTGTCACTTGTACACTCATTTTTGCTCATTCAAAGTGTTTAGATTGAGTTAAGCAAAATGTACTCATTGTAGATTATTTATATAAAAATAAAATGATGATAGTGGAATTTAAATTTTTTTGAAGAATTACCTAAAACTGTAAAACTTTAAGTATTTTAAGGAATCAGTTTTCCATTTTTAGTAACTTTTATAACAATTGAAATGTAACTTCTTTTACTAATGCTTTTCCTTTTTTAGTACTACAAAACGCAATACGTCATCAAGAGCACCACCACCTCCTCCTTCGATTTCTAGAAATGCTCCAATTCTTCCAAGTAGGCCAGACACTTCTGGTCCAAACAGACCTCCACCAGCTGCTCCACCAAGAGTTATACCTGGTGGCTTACCTCCCCCCTTAATTCCTACGTAAGTTCATTCAGCTTTGATTTATGTATAAGAAAGTTAACTTTAATTTTAGTTAAAAATTTAGTGAAGTTGGGAAATATTACTAAAATAATTAAATTCAATATTCATATGTTTATCAGTTTAAACTATTCATCTTTGTTATGTTATATTGCTTGAGAACTTATTTTTAACTAGTTGAATACTGTGTAAATGGTTATCATGCATAACTCATGTCTAGTCATATTAATTTTGGCTATTTTACTAACGTATTTAAATGCAAAAAACTATTTTGGGCAATAAAAGTAGCCATGTCTAGTCATGTAATGTAAATAATTTTAAGATAAAAATGTAAGGAATAAAAAATCACAATGTTCCTCTCCCACCATCTTTTTCTCATGTTAAATGTAACCCCAAAGAGAGCTTTCATCTCGTGACAGTCGCTATTTTTATACATCACTCTTTCAAACTGAATTTCATACCTAAAAAATAATTCAGAACAGTGAAACTTCAGTAAGTTGAACTTTGATAAATCGAAAACTTCGACAAACCGAAGTGAATATTTATATTGGTTTAACTGAATGGAGAAATGTATATTGTTTATTTTCAATAAGTCAAATTTTCTTGAGTAGAAATATTCAATAAGCTGATGTTCCTTGTTAACGCAGCTCAATAACTCAAAATCACTTTTTTTCTCAAAAAAAAAAGAAAAAAAATCAAGGCCATTGCATTGTAGATCTTTTTTGAACTGATGTTTTGCAAGGTTTTTTTTTTTTTTTTTTTAATTACTCTTGTCTAAAAAAGAAAATGACATACAAGCCAAACTTGTTTTCCTAGCTATACATTCGCTTGAATTTATATCATTATATCAAACGTTAATTAGGCTGAGTATATTTATAATATCTTTGTTACATTATGTTATCAGTTTTTGCACTCAGATTATAAATTAATTATTGCAGTGGTAGTATTTTATTTTATTCTATATCTATAGTTGTTATCTTTTTTCTCATTCCCAGCAATTTGGACTTATCGAAGTGTCACTGTATTGCTATTTAAAATATAGTACAATCTCAGTATAGCTAGTACATTTAAAATGCCTTTCAGATAATAGTTGCCCAAAAACATTAAAAGTTAGTACATAACCCAGAAAGAAAGTTGGCATAAAACATACGTAAATTCTTTTGAGCAACAAAATAGGTCAAATAATAATAATAAAAATGATTATAAATTAATTTCCACGGTAAAAGTTCTAAGAAAATACAAAAAAGTATTGTTTCTATCAACTGTACTAATTTTAGCTTCATTATTAGTCCATTGCTTGAAATTAAATGAAAAATATTTTTATTGCAATATTTATCTGCTAGAAAAGTTTAAAAATTTTTCTTAAGATTTTTGTCCAATTATTTTATGGTTCAATAAAATATTCATTTAGTTAAAATTGTCGTTTTTCTACTTATGTGTATGTGTCTGTAATTGTTTTCCCCATCTCTTGCTTGTCAGGCGAGGCAGCGGGAATGCACCCTCAATACCACCTCGCCCGTGAAAGGTCATTTTCTTCCAATCTCCTAATATTGTCTGCTTGGTATCTGCTTTATCTGCCACTCTACTAATACTTGACTACTAATCGACATTCTGCATCATCTTAAGATTCATCTGTGCAGAGCATGGAATAACAAACCAGCAAATAAAATGGTGTTACTAGTGACTGCTTAAATAGTTTTCTGCACTTATAACCAATCTTTGATTTTTTTTTAATAATAATAATAATTATTAGTACTTATCATTTTCAAAAACATATTGTAATCTCGTTATTTGGAAATATGTAGAATACTAATCCATGATTAGATAATATTTTATAAAATACTACTGTTTTGAACAATAATGTGCACACTAAAAACTGAATCATTAGTTTTGTGCGATGCTAATTTTTAGAAACGTTGTGAGAAATATTGTGAAATGTCTTTTTATCGTTTCAAATCAAAGCAACTTTGGTTACTTACATGACAAAAAATTTTAAAGATATAAACTATTTTATCATATGCAAATTGAAAACTATTTAAAATCCAAATAAAGCATTCATTACAGCATTTTTTCATTTTGGTGTGAAAATAGCATGAATATTTCATTGTTTCATTTAATATTTTATTTGAAGTTTGTTTTGAAATTTTGGTACCAAAACTCAGTTACTTTGGCAATCAAAAACAAGGGCATGTTTTTACAGTACTATTAGATAGCAATCTATACAGTTGCATTCTTAAGATATTATCAAGTAAATTCTTACTTGCTTAAAAAAGACTTTTATGCTAAGGTTCAACATAAACTTTTTATACTAAGGTTTTGATGCAAACAGAGCTTTAAAATCAACATTTAATGGGAAGAGTGCTATTATATTATAGTTTAATTTGCAAATGCATAATATATCAATGTTTAATGACTTAAGAAACATTAAACTTTTAAGCAGTTATTTTTTAAATGGACACAGTTGTAAATATTTGGCATTGCCGTTTGGGATTACTACCCTTGTTATTACAAAGATTGGTTGCAATGCAGCTTTTAATTTAAATGAATCTCTTTTGCTGTTTCATTATTTGTTATTTCAAATTCAAGTATGCAAATATTTGAATAACTGAGATTTTTGTATGAGCTTTATAAGTATTTTTCTATCTCCTTTTCTATAACATATTAACAGTAGATAGTAGTCATTACCATTTCATTGCATTCCTGTTTTGCATTTTGGTATGAATGTAGTTTGCACATCTATTTAAATTTTTATTCAGTTTTTCAGCATATCTAATGTTGCATTTAGAGTGAAAACTATATACTGCTCAATTCCTTTAATTGTTAATGATATATATATATTGTGTTTTGTTGATATTGTAAATTATTTGTTTATATGGCTTATTTATAATCAAAAATGTTTGTTGGATGTTAGTAGCTTAACATTTTTTGTTTTTGTACATTTTTGTGTGCATTTTTTCAACTATATTTTCAAATATCTTGCTATTTATAGTTTATAAAAAATTGCTTGTTTTATTTAGGAAGAAGCATAATTTATCTTTTTCATTACGTTAATGTAGCATTTAAAAAATTGAACTTAAGTTGATTTTCAATATCTTTCTAGGGAAGATTTAAAAGTATTTTGCTATAACTTATTACTTTTAATGAATTTGGACTGATATAATGCTAATTGTTATTAAATTGCTTTAAACAGATCTTAATTAATACTTTGGGTCTGTACTAGCAGAGACTAAAAATTCTAATTTGAGAATGCATTTATATTTGACTCTGTGAACGATATTAATTAAGTATTTCTAAGTTTTATTTCAAATAACCTTCAAGTGCTTTGCAAAATAAGTTATCTTTAGATTTTGATATGAACTGTTCGTTAGTTATGTATATAACAATGAAATGTCATTTGCCTATTAAATTACCATTACCTATTTTCCTTTTAAAAAATTGATTATCAAACCTTAACTGCATGTTATAACAGTTTATGAATTTTCTTAAAAGTCCAAAAAACTTAATGTACATAAATTACTCAAATTTGCTTATTTGCTTTAGTTATGTATACTTTTTTGGTGAATTTTATTTTGGAAATAAGAAAATTTCTTTGCCGGTAAACACATTAGTGCAATATTCTTCCTTGAATCTCTAGTTTTTTTTTTTTTTTTTTTTTTTTTTCTTTCAAAAAATGTACATTATATTTTTAATTTTTCTGTTATAAACTCATGTGTATTGTTTTTATATAACCACTAAGTGCTTTCTCTTAATAGCTTATTTATTCTCAAAAGTAGTGGAATATTTATTTTTAATCCAAACTTTTGGAATTTTTGATGATATATTTGTAATCTGTATTGAAGCTTCCTCAGTGTGATAATAACATTCATTCTAAGCAATGAGTAACATAAAAGAATCTTTCAGTTTCTGAATTAGAACACTTTTATGGTGGGATAGCTGGATTGTTGGATAGTTTTCCAACGAACTGCCACGATCTCGATCATTTTAAAGTAGTGTGTGCACACTCAGACTGAAATTATTTGTTAATTGCTTTATCTTTATTCAATGAATGGACAATTTAAGTTCTTAACATCTTTGAAATAAACTGAATTAATTGAAATGTTGGGCTGGGTTTGGGAGGCTTGATGATTTTATGAATTTCAGGTAATACTGTTTTAGAAAGGCAATTGTGTGTCTGGTTATCCTTTCCAAACTGCTTTCTTCAATTTAGTTGTCTGACTTAAAACACCAGAAATCAAATGGTTTTTTATTCAATTAACTTTAACTAGGCACTTTCATTTTCTATAAAACAAAAAAAAAAAAAGGATTAATTTGTATAAAAGTTATACTATTTTAAGTGACATTGAAGAAAAAAGTTTTTTTTTTCTATTCATCAAGTAATAAATCTATTACAACACAGACTATTATACTTTTTAACTCTAGCGCCAGCATGCTTGATCCAGGAGGGAGGGGGGATAATCATAACCACCGAATTTAACCTAAATCTGTGTTTTGGGGACTTATTTTATTTTTTTTTTTTTTTTTTGAGAAAATTGTCCGCAAACACACTATTTTACCCGAATATTACACTTATGAACCCCTCCCCTTGCGGCAGTTGATTCATTTTTGTTAGATTTCCATGGAAATAACGCAAAATTTATGACCTTGATGTATCAATTTTAAAGTAACAGACAGTAAGGCTTTTTGTAATCGTTTACAAGCAAAATAAATCTTTGATGATATTTTTTGAATCTCAGAAGTAGTTTCCTGTAATAATGTCTGCCCTTTGCTTGTAATTTAATTGGTAGTAAGGTAAACTTATAAAAAACTTTTCACAACAATAACAAATCATTTTTTAATGAAGAAAAATTTCTCCAAAGTAAACGAACTAAAAAGATTATTGGATTGAATGCATTTTCATGATGAGACTTATTTTACAAAAAGTGTAGTTTTTGATTATATATTTTGCTCGAAATGAATTGCTTTTTTCAAACATTCTTTCAATTCAAACTATTGTTCTATTTTCAAACTATATATAAAATATATAACTCAAAAAGTTACTAATTACCTTATATGTTTGAACTCTTGTCATACTAAATCAAATCCAAACACTCACTGCCTGTGATGAAGTTAGCATAGTGAGCCTCTAGTATTTAAAAAACCGCTGCCTGCGACATTTTTTTATAGTAGAATCCATAAATAATAATTGAGACGATATTTTCAATTGTTGGAGAACTGAGTTTTACTTTGACCAAACACTTTGAATTAATGCCTTTATTCAGTCCCTATTAGTTGAATATTCCTGGTCTTATGAAACTTTTAATTAACAAGTGAATGAAAAGAGCATTAATGCAACTTTTAACAAATGTTCATATGCATATAACTTTCTGACTTGTTCTACAAAGATTTTTTTTTTTTAATTTAAAAAATATGTAGTATAATTTTAGGACTTAAACACTTTTTATAAAATAATGTAGCTACCCTTATATGAATCAGCTGGCTGATTTATTTCATACAAACAAAATTTTAAAAAGTTCAAACAGGCTTTTTCAATATCTGTTTTTAAAAAATTACAATTGCAAATACAACATTTTCATATAAAGTCTCATGTTAAGGGTTCATAATTTGAAAATATTTGTGTATGTATATTTTATTTAATGATTATATCTGTACCTCACAACCAGACTAACGTAAGTCCATTTTCGTCATTTTTCGGTAGAGGGGAAAAACGATTGTCGAATACATCATTTTTCCCCTCTACTGAAAAATGATGAAAATGGACTCCCGTTAGTCTGGTTCTGAGGTACAGGTATAGGTTTAGAAAATGCAAGTGGAATCTCATGTTTTGATGAAATATTTTTGTGCTTCATTTGTTTGAATTTTAAATAATGAAGTAAATAATGAATGGATTTTCAGTTCAACATATGTTCTAAAAATGATATTTTTTTAATACAATTTTTCAACTATAGTATTTTTTATTTCAATTTCTGGTCAACATTTTTTGGGAACTTTTATAGTCTGCTAACTATAGTCTGTACATTATTATGAAAACAAAAAAGTCTTAAGTAGAGTTAATGCCATCCATTGTAAGTGCCTGCCAACATTTAAGCTGTCCATTTTTACAACTTCAAGGATTGTATTGCATCAACTATTTGAGATTAACAATTCAGTTAAAACACTTTTGTTAGTAGCAAAATTGTAATTCATCATATAGTCTAGTTTAAAAAATATTCCTATTGTATTTATTACAAAGTAGTTTTTTATTATACAGTAATACCTCCATTTTCATTTAGAGTAGTCCTTTTGGCAGGATTTTAACTTGTTGCGGATTTTCAAAAAAAAAAAAAAAGTAGCAACGAAAACTAGTTTTGATTCATTACAGTGCCCTCCACTAAAGTGCCTGCCGAATTCTAAAAAAAACTTGCCAAAAACAATATTGAATTACAAAGTTTCACTATTGACTGGAATTTTGTCTTTCAACAGTAACATTGAAACTTAAATATGTGATTTTACTATTCAATAATATCTGCTTTATAATAATATTTTTCTCACATATGTATGTATATCTTTGAACTTTGAAATGTAAAATACTGTATAAAATTTTCTAATTTGATCAATAAATTTTAGTATTGTTTTTTACCTATCAATTTGAATCATAAATATATATTTTTGACATGCATTATATAAATCATTTTTAATGTGAGAACATTTTCCACTGAGCCATTGTCAGTTTTCCGTACCATCAATTTTTACCCATCAACATCATGTACTGTAAAAGCACTTATTTTTTCAAGCCTATTGTTATTGCAATAATTTCAGCCTGCAAAATCACCTATATCTTCATTTTCTCAAAAATAAGTGTTTTTATTATATACAAAAATATTCAGTGAAACTTGTTCAGACTAAAAAAGTTTAATGTGAAATTATTACTACAGACAAGGCTGGCCTTAGCAAATGCAGGGCCCAATTGGAAAATTCTGATGGGGTCCTTTACAGAATACAGTAGTGATATATGTTTTAATTTTGGATGGGCTAATATGACTAAGCTTTGCTCCCGCTTCCTATCTCCTCTTTTTTTGCAATTTAAAGTTGTTGGAGAGGGAAGCACCAGTGGCCAGATCTTCAACTTGTTCTGAAGTGAGGCACTACCTCTTCATTCATCTTTCTTGTTATTTTTAATTTGTTAAATTTAATATGCTTTAATTTTGAAGGGAGAAAAGAGGGGCATTCATAAAACATAAGATATTGTCAGCTTCGCTTAATCAAGTAACGGATAAACAGGGGTGATTGTGTTCCGGTGTTTTACCGGATTTCCGGTATTTTCATAATCGATTCAGGTATTTTCATGTTCGAAAATACCGGAAATAAAATATTTTTAATTATGCTTTTATTTTCCCACCTCTGAATTTTTTTTTTCTTTTTCGAATTTTCGATGATTATACCTATAATTATTAATAATATTCATCAAATAGAAATGTTAAGATGAAATTTCTAATTGTTTTTTTACCTTAGTAAATTATTTTATTTGCATCCGATATGAGAATCAAAATTTTCTCACATTTGAACTTTTGATGCTTATTATCCCCAAAGCAGAATTTTTAGTGATGTTCTGCGACGCAAAATTATTTTCCCAAAATTGTTCTGCAAGATAGATTTATACATTATACATTTACCGTCAAAATGTTACCAAAGAGTGTTTTCTCATTTTTACATATAACGTACTGCAATTTAAAATTTAATGAAACGCAACCAAATTCAAATGTGTATATATATATATATATATATATATATATATATATATATATATATATATATATATATATATATATATATATGGGTCATTCCAGCGAAAATGATGCAAATCTTGTCTGAAACTCTTTACTTATACTGAGATTATCAATTTAAATAATTTCCACCAACTAATCAGATTTTTTTAAATTGAGTTTCAATTTATTTGTGTATAATGAAGTGTAAATAACTAGTACATGACTCATTTATGGAAGGATATTAAATATTTTGATCACTTTGTGTAACAGAGTGGACAAATAAGCCTTTAAAATAAATTCATAATCACGAAGAAAAGTTAGAACCACAGAACAAGCAAAAAGTGGAATAAACAGCCTAAAACGGCAAGTATGTCTGCAATTTCAAGAAAAAATCTCTTTTTTTCATCATGAAATCAACTGTAACAGAATGGACATCCAACAGTTCAAATTAACTACCATAAGAATAGAATGAGGCTCACCCTGGTTGTTGACGACATAATTCAATGTAGCAAGCTAATCACGGCAGTTATGCTACCTATACTTTTTAAAAAATATATCAGATTGAATGCAATTGCTTATTTTATTTCCAAAAGGCTTGTAACAGAGTGGACAATTCGAAACATAGAAAAACAGAGAATAGTGTTTTTTGGGATTTTTTTTTTTTTTCATTTGCGTAATAAACTGCAGAAATAGTGTCAGAAGCATCTTTCGTGCACTGCTGTGTCATTTATTTTGTTGTTACATTTCAATTTAATTTTAAATCACATTGAAAATTCTAGCAATTAGAAGCTGGGACACGTCATTTTCTCCTTCTTCTGACAAAGATAATTTTTGTTGTGTCCTTTCTAAATGGATTATACCTAATCAATTGATACTTGATGGCACAAAATTAAATGGAGAACCAATAAAAAATACACTTAATGGGTGGGAGTTATTAATATTGATTTTAAAAAAATTCTAAAGTCTCGGACATGATTTGTACCATTTTCGTTGGAATGACCCATATATGCTTGCGTACTTACATGCTGTCTTTGTGTGTGTGTGTGTGTGTGTGTGTGTGTGTGTGTTTTTTAAGAATTGGAATAGAGAGAGTCGCGAAATTATTTGCACTGTTGTCAACCTTCGACGAATGTTTCAAGTCATCAAAGATCACCAGAAAAGAAGTTGTAATAACTCTTTCTTTGGGCCACACCAGATTTACTCATAGACATCTGTTTTGCCCTTATGTAACACACGTAATGTCAATCAGACAGTATTGCATATGCAATGGAGATTGCTCGCGGATTGTCCAAATTTCAATCATATTCGTTTCAACTTCTTTAATCATTTTCATCCTTCTTTGAAAGACTTGTTAGGGAAATTGTTCCTTCTTCAGCAGATTCGATTTCTGTTTTTTACTATTCAGAATTTAAAACTTCATTGATGTGTTGATTTCAGCAAACATTTTCTTAATTCTACAGGCTCTTTCTTCAAACATTTTCATTTTGACTTTTACTTTTAAACAATTGTTTGGCTCAGTATAGCCTATTAAGGCTTGTATGCCAAAAATCCAACCAAATTAACTTATTTTTTTAATACCATGGTAAAGACAATAATTATTTTTAAAATTTGTTTCATTTTTCTATGAAGAGTTTGAATTAGAAAGATTTCAGTTGTTTGCAAATACTTCTTGCTTTATTTTCATTAATTCATGTTTTAAACGCTTTAGTTTAACAAAAATATTTATAATTATGTTTATTAATGCTTACTATACATATACTTCATCGGTTCAGAAATTCAGTTCAAAAAACTCAAGTTCAAAAAATTCAAGCTCGGCATTGGGACGTTAACTAATTTCCAGATAGAAGAACAAATGGAAAAAAAACATTTTTCCGATTGGGGGGGGAGGGGGCTTGGCCTACACCTATTTTCCTAATTTTAGCCTGAAGTTAATTGTTTCAAATATAATTACTTCGTCCCCGCGATTCTCTCAAGCGGAAAAATTGTTTTAAAATAATTTGAATGACTATTTTTATTTCAAGCTCCGTCAGAAATTCTGCGGCCAAAATGTGAAATCCCGAAAATTTTGAAAGGAAACTCCCCTCCCCCTCCACCGAGCGTTTCTCTTCCGCGAAAAAAATTTTTTAAACAGCATTTGAATAAATAATTTTTACTGCGAGTTCCATATGTGCAATTCTGCGGCAATATGTGAAATGCTGCAGAACTTGAAACAAAGCTTTGCCCCCGCGATTCTCTCACAGGAAAATTGTTTTTAATACAATCTGAATAACTAATTTGCGGTTAAAATGATAAGGTCCGCAGAACTACAGCCGTAGCTTGTGTCCCCTCGATTCTTCCGCAGGAAAACTTATTTGAAATCTTAATTTGTTCTGTAAGATTCGTCACAGCAGTTTAGCGGTCAAAACACAAAGAGAACTTCAAGTGAACCCACCCACCCCGCCATTTATTGATGAGTAACGATTTATTCTTTCAAAGAAAATTTGAACAACTAATATGCACTGCAAGTTTCGTCTCTGAAGTTCTGCGGCCAAAATGTGACCGCGAAACTTCAAGCGAATTCCCCCCCCCCCCCCCCGCGATTCTCTTTCGAAGAAAAAATGTTTCCAACATTGTCGAATACCTAATTTGTACCGCAAGTTTCGTCACTAAAGTTCTGCGGATAAAATGTGTAGGCGCGCAGAATTTCGAACGAAGCCCGTTTTCCCGCGATTCTTTAACACGGAAGAATTAATTGTTTGAAATTGAAACATAATTTGAATAACTAAGTTTCGTCACTGAAGTTCCGTAGATAAAATATGTAGGCCCCCCGCAGAACTTCAAACGAATCCCGCTCCCCGCGATTCTTTAACGCGGAAGAATTAATTGTTTTGAACATAATTTGAAAAACTATTTGTAATACACGCTTCGTTACTGAAGTTCTGCGGCCAAAATGTGAAAGCCCGAAGAATTTCAAGCGAAGCTTGCGTCCCCACGATTCCCTCATGAGGAAACATGGTTTAGAAAAACAAAGTGTCGTCACTGAAGTTCTGCGGATAAAATGTGAAGACCTGCAAAACTTCAATTGAAAATTTGCGCCCCTGCGACTCTCTTGCAAAAAAATTGTTTCAAACATAATTTGAAGAACTGATTTGTGTACCTATCGCAAGCTTCGTCACTTAAAATCTGCGGCCAAAATGTGAAGGCTCGCAGAATTTCAGACTAATAAGTTTGCGTCCCCGCGATTCTCATGCGGAAAAAAATAATCATTGGAAACATTATTTGAATAACGAATGTGTATACTGCAAGTTTCATAGCTACAGTTCTGCGGCCCAAATAAGGACTGCAGAACTTCAAACGAAGCCTGCGCAAGTGTCATCACTGAAGTTTTGCGGAAAAAACAGAAAAGTCCTCAGAAGCTCAAGTCAAGTCGTCCGCACGTCTGCCTGGTCTACATGGCAGGCTACGGCCGACATTATTGCCTGCTGCTCTGCGAGACATGGGCTACGAGCGAAACGTTTTTTTTTTTTATTGGTTGCTTAATTTTGAATAGAATTGTTCTGCAGCCCCGTTGTCTGTTCTGCGACTTACGTCGCCGATTTAGCAGTATTCTGCTTTCGGGCTTATTATCCTTAGTTGGGAGACAAATAAATGAAATGCAACAAAATGTAACAGATGCAACTTTCATTACATGCTTTCTCACAACAAATAGTAATTCTGTTAGACTTTTGCTTTCTCCTTAAAATATTTTTTTGGAGATAATTACTCATCACTAGCTCAAAAGTAACTTTATTACTCATTTCCAATTTAATTAAATGCATGTACAATGTTTTGACTAAAAACTATTTGAATATATGAAATGTGTTAGTTTATGAAAGGAAATTAATTATTATGTATGTATAATTATGAAATTAGGTCTGCTTAAGTAATAGGGGCCTTAGTTTAAAAAAAACACCCCCCCCCCCTTTTTCTTTAAAACTTTCAGGTATTTTTTTATGAACTCACAATCACCCCTGCGGATAAAGTAATACCCCACTGATACGATTAAAACATCCCAGAACCAAATATTTCCCCATAACTGCAATGTCAAAGGTCTCCGCTTAGTCGAATAATGTTTCTTGGAACCAATGGTTATTAAGGTGGGGCGGACCAGTGGTACACCCAGGATTATTTCCTAGGAGGGGCTTAATGGTCCCTCTTTGAAAAGTTTTAAAATTTTAAAAAACTGCAGTCATTTTTCATTAAATTAAGGAAGGGATTGGGGGCTATCTTGGCAAATTTCCAAAAATTAAATCCAAAAAATGCATTTCAAGCACTTTAGTTTTATCAAGAGGGTTCACCTTCATGCTTCAGCCCTTTAGCTTCCCCGTGGGAAGGCCACCAGGGCTGACTATGTTTAACACTGAGAAATTCTTTCTGAGCAATTTATTGCTTTGTGGAGAAGATAGATAGTAATAGCTAACAAGTCTTTTAAGAGCAATTTTAAGATGTCTTTTGTTAAGTCTAATGAGGGTTGGTGAAAGTAGGGGCATATACAAGGGAAGAATCATGGGGATCATGACCCCTCACCTCTAATCTGTCAAAAATATTATCCATCCTTCCATCATGTAAGTAATCATAATTTTACAATTGCGTACAAGATGGATGGGTGTTGAATATCATGGAAATAAATTATAACACACGTTATGTTTAAAATACTTAAGAACAAAATGTAAATGGTTACAGTCCTCTTTTAAATTAATTCATTATTTTTTAAGTAAATATTTGAAATATTTCCGTTCATTGCTTATGAAATTAATAAATTTTATGCCCTTTCTGGCCATTTTGATGCTTTTTATTGGCGCTCAAACAGTCTCACAATTTTGATTACCCAAAACTTAAGATTCTTCAGCATGACTGGCCTGACAGGAGTTATGTAAAATAACACTAAAATATTGTTTCATTTTAGAGGGTTTTGCCCCCCCCCCCCCCTCTCAGTCAAGACAAATTTTATGCAAAAAATATTTCTGTATATTCCTGCAGTTTTAACACATAACTTATTGTTAGCTTAAATTTTGAAGCTCTTCTGTTTCAGGGATCATTCAAATAAGTTTTTATGTGAAATGTCCATGCATAGTTGATTCTACCAAAAAAAGATGGAGCTTAGATAAACTTTTTTTCAACAAAAATTCATTCCAAAAGTTTTTAAAATACAAGTTGAAAAAGAAAATATTAAAACGGGCCATGTTCACTTTTCTCAAAAAAAGGAAACTTAATGCTTAAGTAATCAACTAAAAATGTCTTTGATTTTAACAAATAAAGGAATGCATTCTTTAAACATGCAAATTAACAACTTAAATGTTTTAATGTGTTGTGTTAAACAATGTTTTGCTTTGTTTAAAATTTAACATTAAATTTCAACAATATTGATTTTGATAATGCTTAATGAGCAAATAAGTGCTTTGTTTTGACCAATTTGGCAAACATTTTTTTTAATGAGCTAATTGTTCCTTGTTGAGATTATTACTCCAAACATACAGAATACACTGATTTGGATAACAGGAATTAAAGGACTCAAAGAGCACCATAAAATGCACAATATGATTAGAAAAAAAATTATACATTTAAATCAAGATTTGGAATTTTACGCCTATTGTAGGTACTTGCCCCATATACAGGGTGTCCACTCCTGTCGTAGCCCAATAGCTAATTTCTAAACCGTTAGAGATAAGCATATAGCTCATTTTGGAAAAATTCTGTAAATTACGAAAGGAATTTGGGCTATGAAATGTTTTTCAAAAAAATCAAATTTTGAAAGAGTTACGAAATTTTAATTTTTATACAGCTCCCCAGTCGTATCAATCATGTTTAGTAAAACATTCTTGACACTGTTTCGTTTAAAACTTAAAAATCACTCTTCTACGACAAAAATACAAAAATTGAGGGACCGAGCAATGACGTTTGGGTCAATTTTTGTTGTAGAAGAATGATTTTTTTTTAGTTTTAAATGTTACAGTGTCAAGAATGTTTTACTAAATATGATTGATACGACTGGGGAGCTGTATAAAAATTAAAATTTTGTAACTCTTTCAAAATTTGGTTTTTTTGAAAAACATTTCGTAGCCCAAATTCCTTTCGTAATTTAAAGATTTTTTCCAAAATGAACCATATGCTTATCTCTAACGGTTTAGAAATTAGCTATTGAGCCACGATAGGAGTGTACACCATAACATTTATTCGAGTTTCAACCCTTACCCAGGCTTGCATAGGCTTTTGGATTTATAAAACAGTACAAATCCTCTTCCGCTAAAATTTATCCTTTCACCTTAATGCAAGAAAATTTGATTAACTTTGAAGATATTTATGTGATACGATACATTAAGATCTTGGGTTTTAAAAGATTTTTTAAAAATAGCTTCATAATGCAATACACCGCCAACTCAGCTATTTCGATCCATAGACAGCTGTTTCGAGCTTATTATGCTCTCATCGGCATGGAATACGAAAGTAGTCGAATTGGAGGCAAAAATTCTCTTATAAAGCAAAGAGAGCCAAAAAAACTGGTAGCTAATTTGAAATTAGAATACCAGCGAGCGACCGCACTTGGTACGGTACAACTCGTGAATTTTGTTAGGCAGAGCTCAAAGTATAAAGCAGTCCTAATGGTGTATTGCATGTTTCTGCCTTAGCCCTTGCTTAGGGGCAGTTACTCACTGCTTTATAGCTTCATAATGGTTTTGTTAGGACAAGGGCGGATCCAGAAAGTTTTCAAGGGGGGCGATTGGTCTCTGTTACTTTTTACTATGCATACTGGTTGACAAATATTGATTGTATAGGTTTTGGATTTCAATTTCGAAATACTTCCAGGGGATAGCCCCAAATTTCTTTCCCCAACTTCATTAAAACTCGTATGAAATTATATTTTTGGAACTTCAATGTCGAAAAACTATCAGTGAAAAGTCCCCCAAGGGAATGGCCATCGCCCCTCCCTTGTATCCGCCCTTGTGTTAGGAATATTTTTATCGACTAGTTTTTTTCTTTGGGTGAGAGCAGGTTTCTAATATTGTTTTGACTGTGTTGAGTACTTTATTTGAAGGAGTTAGAGGGGGGGGAGATTTATTTTGTTAGAATCGAATTGAGTATTTTAATACGATTCTTTGCAACAAACAATATGTCTTTGCAAACCAAATAAGATTCCGAAGTTATCTTCGGGGGTTGCTGAGTGGGTGCAGTGCCCCCTAATGTTGCTTATTATTGGGATAAGACAATAATGGTTGAAAAGTCAAAATATCCATCATGGGAGTAAATTTTTTGTCAGAAGTACAAAAACAAAAAATAACAGAACTTGATAAATAAAATAATTTGAGAGTTGCATTTTAAAAAAGCTTTGATTATCAATTTTAATAACAGTATATTCAAATAGCTAACATTATATAATTGTAATCATTATAGGTAGTTAAAAAAGTAAATAATAATAAAAAAAATTTAAATGTAGTAATCTTTACATCTTCTTTAAATCTTTTTTGTGGCATGTGATTCTTGATTGCATGTAACGTTTTTTTTTCTTAAATATTTTAGCTAAATTATTTTTTTGAAGTAAAAGAAAATTATACTTAAATTGGAAATTATGTATAAGTTGAAATATTCTGTATACAATACAAAATTGGAGGTGTAACCAGTAATTTTTGTTTTACAAGCAGAAATAAAGGAAGGAAACATAAAAAGGTATTGAATCATTCAAAAGGTTCTTAAAAAATTAAATTTTTAATTGGAAATTTTCAAGTAAACTCCTCTATTGTATTGGATAACTCTCAAATCAGTACTAGATATCCTGCAAAAAATCTGTCGGATATCCGATCCAGAGTGGAACGGCCGAATCGGATACCGTATATCTAGTGCTTCCCGAAGTTTAATACTACCTATAAATATTTTTGCATCGATGGTGTACTACACAGGAAAGAAAAGTTGACCTGGTCCAAAAAGTCTCTTTAATTATACTTTTTACTTCACTTATTTGTTGATAGAGTAAAAGCTTGCCAGAGTTTGGAGTTCTTCATCCATAATATTTAAAAAAACACTTTTCTTCATTTCTAAACCTTGCGCAGCATAAACTTATATCAAAGGTTGATCGAAAAATTGCCACAACATAGAAAAAAAAAATTTATAGGCAACATAAAAAGTTAACTTTTCAAAAGAAAACAGAGCACTTGTAACCTTTGCTTTTTGAAATCAACAATTGGTAATCACATTGAGTGCACTTACTCCTTTTTTTATTGTGTTTACATTCTGGAAAAGAATATCCAATAACAGCTCACCATTGTAAACTTGCACGACTACACTGTTGCATCAGTATCTTTGAACTTAGACCCCAGGTTCTTGTATTTGCCAGTTCACATTATGTTTTAAAAATGAAATGATAGCGAGATGCCTATTTTAAGGAATCGTACAAATACTAAAAAATAAGGCCTTTCTTTATTTTTTTTTGTTTTTGGCTTTTGACTACAAAATCTGGCCTTTTGAAGGCTTCTAAAACAATACTTGAAAAAAGGACCTTTATGTTACCTTTCAAGGGCCCATGGGAACGTGTTAATTTGTCCATTTCTTTTACTTACGAGCATTTTTACAAGACGAGCAAAGACTTGAAACTGTCACACTTATCATCTTTGAAGTTTATGTATCAAGTTTAATTCTTTTTTAAAACAATGGAAAAAACTAGCTGTCGTGGCCGTCACGAAACTTTCTTCTATATCTATCTTATGAATTCCAGTTACAAAATAAAATACGTACTCTCCCAAATAATTGGAAACAGCTCCAATTTCCCAATTATCATAATAACCCTGCAAATGCAGAATCAATGAGCGAAATTGGAAATCATTACAAAAGCCTTGTTTAGATTAATTGCAAACATTTTATTTGTTAGTAAAAAGAAATTGGCAACAGTTAAAAATTTCAAATCATTGAAAATTTTCAGCTGTTTCGATAATTAAATAGTGTGAAAGCGATTTTTTAATGAATTAATTTTTCGCATTGTTGACTAAGCGCAAAAATCACCCCACCCTCCCCCTGGGGAGATTGGCGCCAAAATTTAATCGATGCTTGCTTCCATATTGGGTTAGTGTTATTCCAAATTTCATTCAAATCTCAGCAATATTTCTCGAGATACAGTAGGTGCAATGACAAAATAAGCACTTTTGATTGCTCCACCCCCCTTCAAGATATTGACACACAAATCGAATCAGCACATGTACTCTATAGGGTCTACCTATGGACCAATTTTCGTTTGATTCCGCCTGTTACTTCCTGAGATATAGCAATCACCCCCCTTCAAGATATTGAGATGCAAATTGAATCGGTACCTGTACTCAGTAGGGTCTACCTATGGACCAATTTTCGTTTGATTCTGCCGGTTACTTCCTGAGATATAGCAATCACCCCCGCGCAGAATACGTGCGATTGCTCCACCCCCTTCAAGATATTGACACGCAAATTGAATCAGTACCTGTACTCAGTAGGGTCTACCTATGGACCAATTTTCGTTTGATCCCGCCGGTTACTTCCTGAGATATAGCAATCACCCACGCGCAGAACACGTGCGATTGCTCCACCCCCCTTGGAGGAATTTGCTAAACAAAGTCAGGTGCACCAGTTCACATGGTGGTACATATGTGCAAAAATTTTTGTTTGATTTTATGCAGTAGTTTTTGCTCTAGCGCGGCCACAAAAACTGGTCACACACATACAGACTCACACACAGACAGACATTTTCCAAATATGGTCGAAATGGACTCAGCGCACCTCAAAACGTGCAAATCCGTCAAAATTTGACATTCGAAAATTTTCACGAAACCAATACTTTCTTCTATATCAGTGGTGGCCAACCCGCGGCACGCGTGCCACAGTGTGGCACGGCGGAGTATTTAGAGTGGCACGCGAAGACTTATTGAACTTTTTTTTAAATTTGAGAAAATGTGGTTTTCAGCAATTTTGTGGAACTTTTTAAACCTTATTCTCATAGTTGAAAAAATCCCTTTAAAATCTTACTGCTAATTCATTTGTATTTAATTATACATATAATACGTTATAATATGGTAAAAGCTTAATCTGGAGATGTAATCGTGCGTTCCATAAATGATTTGGGCAAGAATCCAAAGAACGGCTGCTGGGAGGGAACGTTCCCAAAACCCTAAGTGATTCTGAGGATTCCGACTCAGACTCGGATGGTTTTTTAAAGGATGGCAGAACTTAATCACGCTCTACCAAAGATGGTTCAGCAAATGACCAGAAATTTGAATTATCACTGCCAGGGAAGTCTTTGGACTAAAACTTTCTAAATTATCTTAACTGTTAGCCACTGTTGGATCTAGGAGAAAGCAAGGGGCCCTATCTTCGGGCAGCAAAACTGAAGTGTATCGAAAGCCCAAATGCGGTTCTAAAAATGTGTCATAAACTCCCTAGGAGTCCAAAAAATTCTTAAAATTACGTTTTTCACCCTCTTATTGCAGAAAATTTCTGGAGAAGTGTTCCGACCTCCACTTCCTTTCCTATGATCCCTATGTTTAAAAATGCATTTTAGTGCATAAATTCTAAACATTTCCAGAGAAAAGTCGCTTTTCTACCTCTTCTCTTAAATTAGCCAAAGGTATCCTAAAATGACATTTTTGAAACTTCTATTTCAAAAAGATTGCAGTGCGGATTCCCCTTTTCCTTGCCTGACGTCGCCAACTTTGTGTATGGGTTTTCAAACGAAGGAGCCTTTCAACATCACCAACTATTACACGAATTGCATGGTAAAAGCCTAAACATGGAAACATTTCTGGAGGGACCCCCGAACTCTCCTAAACAATCTAAGAATGCATCTTTTAGTTTTCAATTTTGAAATTATTAATGGAAGAGCAAGCACTACTTCCTCCAATTTCTCAAAATATAGTCTAAAACTCCATTTTTAAAACTTCAGTTTTTAAAAGTTTCCCATGACAGCCTCCAAATCCCGGGCATTCCAAAGTTATTAAAGATAGTCTAAAATTTAGTTATAGACTTTAATTTAGAAAACTTTTGTGTGAAGGGCTACCGAACTCACAGATTCCCAAACGTTACTACAATAGATGCCGTGAAATCAAAGTTAAACCGCGAAGAGATGGCGGGTCGATTGGAAATGGAAACGGACCACTTCATTTAAAAATAGGTTGGATAAGCGAGAACGCATAACTTCACTGCTTACGCATTCCAGCAGATCCAACCTATTTCAAAATGAAGTGGTCCGTTTCCGCTTCCAGTCGATCCACCGTCTCTTTGCGGTTCAACTATACGTGTTTACGATTTCAGTTTTGAAAACTCTCCGAGGGATATCTCTACATTCTCCCTCTTATTTAAAGTCTGCAGATATGGCCTACACCTGAACCTTTCGTTCTCAATGACTACTCAAAAATGACTTCACACAATGACGCGAAAAATTTCAATGGAAACCCTGAAAGGTACCTTTTTTCTATCGTTTTCAAATAAAACCTAAAGTCACATTTTTAGGACAATTTCGAACGCGCTTTAGAAGAGATGAACTTGATAACATTAAGGTTTCACTCCATGTGACAGTCAACAATTGTGCTTTTCAAACTTCAATGTTGAAAGTTTTCCAGAGAGCGAGAACCCCTACCAATTTACCGTTTCCATAACCTGACCAAAGATAGCAAAAAACAAGTTTTACCTGCACAGAGCTTCTTCTCTGCTCAAACTTAGAGAAATAATATAGTATTTGAGTAAAAGTTACACAATCAGCCCATAAATTAAAAAACTTCCCTTTTTTGTCATTGAAAAATTCAAAGTGGCACGCGAAATATTTTTTTTCCCGAAAGTGGCACTTTTCCCAAAAAGGTTGGCCACCCCTGTTCTATATATTAGATATAGAAGAAAGTAATAAAGGTAATTCAATACTGGGAAATTTCTGTGAGAACAATTTATTGTTTTGAAAGAGAAATAGATTCCAAAATGTACAAGTCCTGAAAATCCAAGGTTTAACTCTCTTTGGTAATGGAAGCGAGGGAAATGGAAGTTCCCACTTCCCCAGGCTCTCCCCTCCCCCCAAATTGAAGGCTGAACCTTCTGCCCGATTGATCTCCTTAATTACTTCACAAAGTGATTAAAATGTAATGTTCATCAATCTTTACTGGTGTTGAAAGAAGAGTGTTAAGGGATGCAGATCCCTCAGCCCGAGAAATTACCAAAATTAAGTTAGAAATTGCAGCCTGTCACTACAGAATACACTGACCAATTTCTGTGATTGTTACTTAAATACAGGACCATCATTTTAAGTTTTTCTAGGGGGGTCAAAGAGTACAAAGACAAACATAATGCAATTTCATCAAAAAACAAGAAAAACCACGCCCACTTATATGCAAATACATGGATTTCTCAAAGCCAGAGGGGACAATTGACTTCTCTAAATAACGGACCTGCTAAACATGCTGAAGATGTTTTGTGCTGTTCATAACAAATACAAGTTTCACTAAACTTCAAATTACAGTGCTGACTTAAAATTGTTATTTATTTTAGAACGCTTGACGGGAAAAACATTTTATTTTTATTATGGGCCCGTCCATCCCTCCCCTTTCCCCCAAAGAACCCCAGCCCGGGACTCAAGCGGGAAAAAACTCTCT